>JAPMLY010002939.1:0-33048 GCA_026401115.1 Tetraselmis chui | reverse complement strand
ACGTAGGGTCGTGCCGGCCCCACAGAGGGGCCGGCTGTGGTGACTAGAGAACTGAGAAGGAGAGAGATGGCGGCCGGCGAAGGCACCGGCAGGGCCGGCGCACCGCCATAATAGGGAATAGATTATGGCGAAAAGCATAACAATAAGTACTAGGATGACAAATATCTACCTTGTACATAAACACTAGGCAACGGGATGCTAGTGCTAACACCCCCACTCAAGGAAGCCGAGGTCTTGACGTCGTCATAGCTTGCGTCGAGGAAGGTGCCATCTTAGTTGAAGGTGTAGTGCTTGTAGCGTGTGTCTCGGGCCGGGTAGGTGTAGCGACATGCGCTCACATGAACGTGCCGCTACCGGCGAGTTGCCGATATGAAGCGGTTCTAAATGTAATGCGTAATATACTAGTCTGACATGTAGCGGGAAAAACTGTCCACGGGAGAATTAGCCGACGCATGAGAGCGATCGGCGAGGAAGAAGCAAAGCCAGCAAGTCTGTTAGGAGCGTGTAGGCACGCAACAACATAGACGGGCGCTGCTCGTGTTGACTCCCCCTTTTCGCCGTGGGAAAGGTTAGCTCCTCGCTAAGGTAGGAGAGCGTTTGCGGCGTTGCCTCGGGGAAAAAAAAAGTACTAATTAAAGTACGCATGGGCCGAATTTTCGCGGGTCGGTTTTAAAGAACTAGATACTGTCGAGAGCATTGGTAGGTTGAAGGCTAGGGTGGTATGCACATAGCCCTGCGTTTGCCCTACATTGCACTGCACTGTATTGTGTAGTATTACAATATAACTCGCTTTATTTTCGTACATTGGGGGTAGCGTGAGGGGTTAGGGCTACAGGTAAGTGCCGGGTAGTTAGGGTTTCCCTCCCTACCTGTCTCCTACCTGTACAGAGGTTTAGGCCGGTTCTTAGATGAACTTGGCCACCATCCGCGAAAGATGAGATGTTAAGCTATTTATTTTCGTACATTGAATTTGGTGGTATACAGTGTACCCGCAGATCACAACTCCGAATGTGACGAAATGCTCCTTAAGGATTAAGGATTACTTTTTTTTGTACATCATTTTTTTCTTAGAAGAAAACACAGTATAAGCCACCGAGAAGACACAGTATAAGACAGAAGAACACAGGGAAAAACCTAGGCCTGATGAACAGGAATGCGTGCCACAGCGTCTGCACTGCCCTCCTGAAAAGCATCACAGAGATAGGAACCCGAAGTACCATGAAGAGCAGCAGAAACATGTTGCATAAACTCTTGTCGAACATTCCCCAAATATCGCCGAGAAGCATAAGAAATAGTTCGACTACCAAAATACTGTATACGGACACCACTGTCATAGCGCAAAGAACGATAGTCACCAGCACCCGTACCAGGGCAGCGACGAGATGCCATCACGAAATAGCCAGGCGATCAACCAACTCGGCCGCTATAGGCGTCAGTCGGCCCCCGTCCTCCAGAGCGAAAAGGTAGTAATGCACCTAACTTTGGCAATATCCTGTCACTCACATGTTGGGTGACCATTGTCGGAAAAAATTACAATATGTGGGTGGTGCTGGCAGTTCGACAACCTGCCAGTCACAGCAATACAGTGGATGGCCTGATACGTATCGCGTACTATTTCGTTTCAGCCTGTTTGGCATGCGGACTGAAAGGAGCAAGGACCTACACTTGACGCTATTCCACCCATCACGTTTTGCGGCAAATCAAGACTACTTAGAACAGGGCAGAGCCCTTGACAGCCTCATAGATGAGGAGAGATGCAAAGCCGAGCATGGCGGCACGTCCGTTGAGCATCTCGGCGCCGGGAGTGAAGGGGCCAAAGGTCACCTCCTTCTTGCCCTGCTTGGCTAAGGGAATAAGGGAAGCCGTGGTGAACAGAGCGACAATAAAAATCATCGGTCCGGGAATGGACGAAAACTGAGCCCCGACGGTTTCGCCAGAGGACAACTCCGCGCCGAGAGCTGCAGCGAAACCAAGCATCGCGAGGCGGCCGTTGATAACCTCGGGGGCGGGGCCAGAGAACGCCATAGCCGCATCGAGAGCCACACCCTTCGGTGCGGGGGGCTGAGAGGGTGCCGCGGGGGAAGGTGCTGCAGCGGATAAAGGAGATGGACCAGAAATGCCTTCAGATTTTGACTCCTCAGAAGCGCGCACAACTGTACGAGAAGGGCGAGCAACGGACACCCTGCCGGTGTGGCGGGGTCCCGCCGAGCAACCAGCGCCGCGCAGGGCGAGGAAGGGACGAACGGACATAACGGCAGCCATGATGTAACTTTTTTTCAGACGACCGCGGGCAATACAACGAGGAACTTGGGGTACACTGTATGTATATGTGTTGGTTGTCTAGAACTTGTGCCCCCAAATTTTTTGTCGCGGTAATATATACACTGGCCTCGTGCTCGACGGAAGCGACCACTCGAGCTCCGATTCGGCGTGCACAGGGCGGAGAAGCGTCGAGTGCCGTTCGCAGACCGATGCGTGCTGTCTTGCAAGTCATCCACTGACGTGGCACGCTCATGGAGTGCGGAGTAAACTGTTCGAGAAGGGAGATTTTAAGGCATTTCTGGCGCACATTACTTTTTGTGCGTGGCGCCATTTGCATCCTGGCATTCATTCGATTTGCAAAGCAGGGCGCACACAGCCGCAAACAGTGGTACGGACACAATAATATTCCGAAGGTATTGTAGTAATTACAGCTTCTGCGGTCTGTGGTCTTCAAGTGTGCCACTTAAATATACGTGGCAACGATGATACCCTTCTATCGGTAATAGTGTCATAGATAATACAGTGTTGCCTTTATCGCTTGCTCGAATCATCAAAGGGCTTCTCATACACGACCCTTTACTTCCCCGTCCTTTAGTAATCGAAGAAATGTCTTACAACACAGGAATTAATTGTACGGGAAGAGATATTTTCAGAGCATTTCTGCTGGCACACATAACTTTTTGTACGTGGCGCCATTTGCATGCTGGCATTCATCCGATTTGCAAAGACAGGGCGCACACATGCATGGCCGCAAATAGTCGTGGTACGGACACATTTACAAAGCTGGCTCTGTTCGCCAAAAGTGATGATCTCCTATATTTTTTTCTCGCAAGGGGCCATGGGCACGCTACGTATATGCTAATTGAGGGAATCGGGAGTGGGGAGTGGATCCGGATCCTTTCGACCAAACATACGCAAATTGCAAACCCCGAAATTAGCACAAAATCTGCATGAATATCACGCGCATGGTCTTGGATCTACTCGGATTCGTGGGTTCGGACCATGCTTTCTTAGCCGGATCCACTCCCTAATCGGGAGGGAGGGTTGTGTCACCTATGCTCGCGCAAAGGCAAATGGTGGACGACCTATGTAAGTCGGCGCGTCATGCAAGGGTAACGTTGGTCTGTGTTTTACCACTGTGGCATGCGTAATCTAGCGGTTAGAATTTGGAACGTCGTGGTAATGCCCGAATATTCTCGCCAGCAATGTAATTTAAACCTCTATTATATCAATATGACCATTTACAAAGGAGAGGGAGGCTCCGTTTGCCATGTTGTCACCATTGAGCGGGTTGATCTTCGCTTGGCCATCCCAAGATGTTAGCCAACCGAAGAAGAACCACTATGATCGTCATGCAAGGACAGTCGGGTCGATGTAGTCAAGGACGACGCCTTACTCAGTTGACCATCCGAAGCATTTTATCTTATGTAGCGTTTCTCCGACGATGTAGGCGGTTGTGGCTGCTCCCGTGCGTAAGGAGTGCGAGGTCCAGCGGAAATCTTATGGGGGGCGCTCCCGAAGCGCAAATATTACCTCGTGGAGCCATCCATTGAGCGCGTTAGTTGTCGATTTGTCGTGCTTTTCCGACACGTCGATCGCCCGCCGTGTTGTCGGGTATTTTCCGCCCGAGAGAGTGCGTCAAATAGAATCGAAGAACAATAACATTTGAATCAACTTTATGTGAATCGTGTGCGGAATGTGACACAATTGTTTGCGCTCTAATGACACTCCGCGCCATACTTTTTCTAGTACGATGGTACAAGCGAATGCCGTCTTCCTCGGAGGTGACGAGGTCCTCGGTTAAGCAGTCTATTCATGAGCCCCCGCGACAGAAGAATTAGTACAATATTACCACATGCGTACACGCCCGTAGGAGTCGTACTTGGTCTCGTGTAGGGCTTGTTTGGAGCGTCGCACGCGTGGTGGAATCCGTGAGTTGTAGGCGTAGGGCTTGGGCCATGCGTAGGGCTTGGACTACGATTGAAGCTGGGCGGTGCACTCGTACCGGCGTGTCTTCTATCGCGACCTATGAGGCGGGAAGTCCTTTTCTCACCTCCGCGACTAGGTCGCCCAAGGCAATTGCTTCGAGACCGTGGTCCTTGAAGAAGCCGTTGATTGCTATGTAAGGTTGTAGACTAAATGCCTTAATGGTGCCGAGTTGTCCTAGCCACTAGCCACGCGACGTATCGTGCCATGTGTGCCGGTGTAGTAGCGAGTGGCGCGATCTTGTGCTCCTCACATAAGTCAAAGAACCGGCGGATAGTAGCGCCGTAAGTTGTTGTTGTGATGGGTGCCCATCTGGCGGAGAGAAGGGCTAGGGTTTTCGCGCCGAGTACGTTATAGCCGTTAATCGTGGTCATGTACGGTTTCATCGTCTCGATTCACGGGTTGGTGTTGGATGTGACGTATACCATGTACTTCGGCCTTCTTTGTATGCCGGATTGCTGGTTGGGGATTCGCGGCTCGCGGTGTAGTCCCGTAAAACGTGCTAACGTTGCACTATCCGCTGCTCGTCTTCGGTAGAGTCATGCCGGGAAGGAACTCGGAATACAATGACGGCCCAATGAAGACTGCATGTTGTACCGCGTAGCGCTCGACGCCCGGGTTGGAACAAGTTTGGACGGGGCGCGACGATCAGTTTTTGTGAAGCCATCTCGGCAAGCGTCTTGTGCCATACTTTGTATGTCCATCGGGGGGTGACTACCGTAGCCGCTGCGCCGCTCTGCCGAAGTTTTTGGACGAGGTTGTGAAGGAGGTGCTAGGGGGGGGTGCACAAGTTGTTTTCCTCGCGCCAGTTGTCGTTTGAGAGGTGGAGCGCGTCCACCGTTTGGCACGTCGGGTCTCTCCATCATGCCTTGTATCGTGGTAGTAAGGTGTTGAGCGCCGAGGCGTAGCGATCGATCGAGTGTCGCCCCAACCTCGCGTCGAGTTCCGCAAAAAGTACCGAGTCTAGTTTCTAGTCCTCGAGGTGTCGACTAAGCATGTCGGCCTAGACGTTGGCTGCCGAACGGAAGTTGATGATGTTCGTGTCGAGTAAGCACCACAAACGTCGTAGTTCCTCCATCATTGCATGTGACCGTAAAGTTAGGCATGTCAAAATGTGACAGACAGCCTGGATGTCCTCGTGCATGAGGACGTTGCGGCCGGCAAGCTGTTGCAAGAAACTCTCGACATCGTGACAGACGGCCTTCATCTCTTTCCATGTAATGTGTTGTTGTTCGTCCTCGGCGCTCTGAAATCCTGGACCTTCGAGGTGCTCGTTCAGTACCTCTCCCCATCCGCAAACGGAGTTGTACATGTGTAGGTACGCGGTCTCGACGGGCTTGTGACTGGGTTTTCCGTTGGACTGCCTCGGAACATGTGTCCACCACTATATATCGCGACGCAGTTCGGGAGTTAACCGGACGAGGCCTCCCCACTTCTCGCCGACGATGGAGTGAAGTTCTCGGAGGAGAAATCTGACCGCTGGAATCGCCAAGAAAAGGATTTGTGCCTAGTCTGCGAATGATTGAAGGTCCTTGGCGGGTAGCCAACGTGCGTTCCGTGTAGCTCGTCCGATGAGTTGTCCGCCTTGTTGCGCGATCATGGTGAGTTTGATCGTTGGCGCGTAGAGGTGGCATGACGTTGTGTCGATGTCAATTCTCAAGTGCTGGCCGACTTGCGCTAGTGTCCTAAAGTCCATGGTTGGGTGGCACAGTAGGTCGAGACGGTCGAACACCTTGGATGGGCGTTGGCGTAAGGTGAGCGCCTCCCCCTCGGTAGATGCGAATAGGAGAAAGTCGTCGACGTAAAGTAGAGTCATGGCGCCGCTCCATCGCGTTCATATGAGGTAGGTCTTTGCGTATTTGCCTTGCGGTGCAATAAGGAGTTTTGGGTCCGGTGCGCGAAGGAAGATTAAAAAAAGCGAAACCGAGCGTCATCTTGCAAAAATAGAACGGGGATAGGGACAACACCATATGTAGCCCCGCGAGTCTATAGAGTTGTCTGCGTACGTTCACTATGAAGAAGTCGCGGTCCGCTGGATTAATGCCCAACACCTAGAACCCGGCTTGCATGTCGAAGCAAGACATGCAATCCCCCTTTCTCGTTAGGTGCTTGACTCCGAGGAGAGTTTCCATCTTGAGTCGATTTCGTACGCAATGCTTGTTTAGTGGTCGTAGGTCGCAGATTAGCCTCCATTGGTTGTTGCCCGGCTTGGGGACTAGGACTAGCTAGCTTCACAAAAACGTGAACTCCGATCGGGCGGTCCCGCGGCACCTCGCGCAGCCGCTATCCCCCAACTTCAAGCCACATTGAAACAGCAAAGAATTCAGTTTCTGAGAGCAGAAACGGTCCCGGAGCTCTTTGTTGTAAGTAATACCTTCTAGTTATTAGTTGCAGATAGCTACTGTAAGCTATTCTAGATATGATTAGTACATGTCAAGATCGGACATACCGATAACCTGTTTGATTCGGTACAGAGCTGTCGCTAGGCTACAACTCTCTCACTTTTGTTGTCTTGACACCACGCCTCGGGCTGGTTGTCTCTGTGACTGTCCTATTTGCGTGACTGTGACTGTAAGTACGTATGCATTAGTTACCTTCCATACTAATCGTGTCTACACGGTTCAACAGGCTATAGGCCCCCGCCAAACGTCACTCACGCGCGACAACCTGGTTCGGCGAGCTCCGATCGTCACCTCTCCCGCAAAAGGCAAGTCTGAATAGCTTATAATACTTTCACCTTGCAGTCGGCGGTATCGCCAGTATAAACTGCGTTTTAAGCCACCGCACCACACCACCTAAGTCAGCCCCCTGACAGCCGAGGACGCCCGGCAGCCACCCACACCGACGCACTCGTCGTGTGTGGACAAGGTGCATACAAGTCCAAGCTAGAGACGGGGCGGGGCGCACTGGTGGGTGAATACACATACACCGGGTGCATGACAGCCATAGATAATATATAGCACTCTCCTTAGTATTCGCGCGCCAGCCATCAGCGCTACCGACACTTGCTCTTGTCGTGGCTGCTGCTCGTGCCCCACACAGGGTGGAGGACACAGAAAAGATACTTTGAGACCCCCCGGGGCATCAGGTCGAAGGGGCGAAGGGCAACAAGCCGTCTCTTTGAAACCGTTGCTAGGCACGACTGTGGCTAGTGGTTCTTACCACTGCCTATCGCTACCTAATGGCCGCCGCAACCGCTCGCGATGGCCCCGAAACACCTTCCAATATTACCCACTGCTGACACTCCTGACGATGGAGATGACCTATCCTCCCGTCAGAGCACTCGGGACTCCCCACCCCCCGGATGCTCTCTCGCTCGTTCTCGAGCAGATGGCGCTGATAAACGCCCGGATGGACGCTCATGCATCAGAGACTGCCGCTCTACGCCATTGCGACGCTCTACGCGACGCCCCTGATCAGCACCAACCTCCTATTCAGCTTCCCCCACCACCCCTACACCCATATTTCAATTCCAACGACCCATTCCCACCACCGCCTGGCCAGTCATACCAGGAGCTGCAGCAGCGCGGCGCCCCTGGCGCGCCACCGCCACAGTTCGGCCGCCCACAGTCTCAAGGTGGCCAACCACCGCTTCATACTGGCCCACCCGCCTCCTTCGCCTATCGTGTAGTCAACGGTGGCCGTGGTGGCCGCCGTCCTACCATTAACCCAGTGGTCATCGGCCGAGCTGTCAACGAGGCCACCGGGTTGGACACGGAGTCCATCAACCGCTCAATGAAAATGACGGTCCCCACCATGGGACCCAACATTGAGTTCAAGCCATGGAAGCGGAACTTCCTCACCTTTATGTCCCTAAAAGCTGCGTACCTCATCCCACAGCTCGCACTCCGGTACTCGGGAGTCTGGCTCGACGAAGCTGCTCAAACGTACTCGTACGCCATGCTGTTGCATACCACCAGTGACAACAAGCGCGCTGAACAAGCCGTTAAGTGCATCTCTGCCTCTCGGCCGGACTGCGCTGCTGCCGCTTGGGACATAATGTGCGAACGTCTAGATAACCGCTCGTTTGCACACTCCCTATCGTTGCTAGACAACTTGATGCTACGCAAACGCCCGGGACAGTCCCTTACCGAGTACGTCCACTTCATGCGCCAAAACTTTGACGACTACAACGAGACGTGCGAAATGATCGATGGCTCTGCAGCCATCCATCCTCACAACCTGGGACTTCTCATGCTCCGCGGCATCTCAAGCACATGCTCCTTTGGTCAGGCCAAACAGTGTGTCATCAACGCGTTCGACACTACCTACCTCCCCTCTGCGGATGAGGTGATGGCGAGCATCCTTCACCTGGCTCATAACATGGACGACGACACCCCGGATCAGGCACAGCCACCCACTGCTGGCCCCGCCCCGCCCATCTCTGCCTTCGTCGCCGCTAGTCGTTGTTCCCACAGCGGAAGAGGCCAACATCCTCGTGGAACCCGTGGCGGTCGTGGACTGCTCAACAAATGCAGCGCATGTGGCAGTCTGGACCACATCCTATCGTCATGCACGGCGTCTGACGACGCCCTTCTAAAGTGGACCTTGGCCAAACGTAAGCTGATCATCCAAAAGTATGGCACCCATGTTGTTGGCTCTGCCTCGGCTCACGCTGCCATGCTGAGCGACGTCCCCGCTGATGACCCCGACTCCCTCCCCACTCTCGAGGAAGCACGGACGAATTTGATGACACTAAGGTTCGTGACCCTACACATATGTCGCATTCTCATCCTCCCTCGCTCCCGGTCGTGACCTCTCTCAGTTTTGGGTGGTTGATTCCGCATGCTCAATCAACTTGACCGCGTTTCGACGTGACTTTGTGACGTTTGACTCGCCCTTCACTCCCTCGCGAGTTGGTGGAGTCGGTGTTGATATTAAGGGCAGTGGCACTGTACGTCTGTCCGTTTTGTTAGCGTCGGGCCAACTCATCCACCGCACAGTTCATGCGTTCTACACTCATGACCTCTCCTCCCGCTCTACTCAGCGCATAGGTCGCCTCCTCATTGTCAGTTGGATGCAATCGCACAGCGGCTGTGAATTCATTTTCCCTCCTAACTCTGGCAATGAACTGATCGTGGTCTCCACAGGAATGGGTGTGCTGAATGGCTCGCTGAGGATGCCGTTGGTTTCTGCATACTTAGAGCTTGCGTCTTTGATTGGCGCGGTCCAAAGTTTGAGCAAGTTGTTCATGAAAGTGTTGCGAGACATGGTTTTGTGTGGTAATCAAGTTGCTACACAGCAATGTTGGTCAAGTAGCATCGTGATAGTACGGCTGTGGCTTAGCACAATAAGATGATAAGCCAATCAACAATAGAGAGGATTAGGTTGCTGATGGTGGCAAGTTGCTGAGCGTTAGATATCATCTAAAGGCTCAGAATATATGTTGGCGTGTGCTCACCATAAGGTGAGTGCGTGTCATGTGATAGGCAAGTGCTAGGCACTTGCTGAGGGTGAGATGACATGCAGTGTCACTCACCGAGTGTAAGCATTCCTTATCGCCCCCTCAACTTTGACAGGTTATGGGCCCTCTAGTTGCTAGTTGTTGGAGTCATTTGTCTTGACTGGAACCTAGAGCTTGCTTCTCGAAGAGTGGTACACCTTTGTGCTGTCGCACGATACGTGAGGTGCGGTTGGCTCACAAAGTGGCTGGCTCTTGCTTGTGTTTGTAGCTTTACTTCGATACCCGGTTGGTAGCGACTTGTTTGTGTCGCTTGGAGTCGGCTTAAACCCCCGAACGCCGACTCGTGTGACGTGAAGATCGGCTTGCTTTCCTTTGTTATAGCTTGGCGCTTTCTGGAACTTTATTCGCTTCCGGAGCTTGTCACCCGCCAGTTTCTTTTCTCGTGAAAGCCTATAGTGGTCCGGCTGAATTTTTGGAAAGGCATCTTACCACAAGTGTACTAGCACTCATGTACGACGTCACTTGACCGACCTTCTGAGACTCGTTTCTGATTGCCTTGGCTGTATAGACTCCGGGAGTACAAGTGCGTCTTCGGTCAGCCCTTTGTCGTCTCCTTCTCTGAGCCGTGTTGCCCGCCTCTTCACCGGTACTTGGTGCTTTTCTTGTTGGCATTTTTCCTGATTTTCTGGTGCTCTTGCGAGCGCATCCGACGTACATGCTATGGACTCCGTGAAACTACCCAAGTTCAGTGGGGAGAGACGATACTTTGACGTGTGGAAGAAACGTTTCCGTGCATTTGGCTTGATGCAAAAGTGGGCTCCGGCTTTGTCGTCGGATGGTGCCGCTTCCTCTCAACAACAAGGCGACATGTACTCCACATTGATTCTTGCGCTGCCGGAGGACGATCTTTCCATTATCGAGAATGTTAGCGAGGATGACAAGACTTGCGGCCACACTACATGGACTGCGTTAGTCAATCATTAGGAGGACTATGGTATTTACCGGTGTACGGAACTATTGCAGGACTTGGAGACGCCGCAAGCGGACGGCGAGAGCGGCATTCAATACCTGAACCGGTTAGTTCGACTGCAACGACAGCTTGCCCGAGTTGGGGACGTCGTCCACGACCGGCGTATCATCATGTACTTGGTGAAGGGCCTGAGCAGCGAATACCACTCCATCACCGACACGTGGGACGTACACGACCTCAGCATGGATACCGTCAAGCGTGATCTTCGTCAAAAGGGCATGCGCATCGAGAGTCGTGCGCAATCACATACAACGGAGCCCCCAACGCCTACGGCTTTTGCAGCGTCTCATGATGACTCAACGACTGAACTTTTGAAGCGGCAGGTCTCCGAGCTCCAAGACCGACTGAAATTTCTTCTAGGAGCTGCGACTACTCGTCGCACCTCATATGGTAGAGGCGGAGCGAGAATTTTTCGTGGTGTTTGCTATGGCTGTGGTAAGAAGGGCCATCGCAGGTCCGAGTGCCCAGTCAACAACACCGGAGGTAACTCTGCGCAAGTGGACTGCACGGTTACTTTTCCGGCGGTCATGGACGTGACAGCCACCCATGCGAGGCCATTCTCCGACGCTCGACACATGTTCGAGCGCGATGGGGAAACGTGGATGTGGTTGGCCGACAGCGGCGCCAGCCATCACATGACTAGTGTGCGCCGTGACTTCTGTGAGTATCGAGCGCTCACCGACCGGCTTTGGGTGAAGGGTATCAGCGCCCGCGCTGTTGGAGTGGGCTTGGTCCGCATCATTGTGAAGGCTGAAGATGGAGAGGAGATTCCTGCCACGCTAAAGAATGTGCTCCACGTTCCTGAGCTATCCCGTTGTGCGTCGTGGTCTTACCATCGGCTTTTCAGCCTCACCGAAGCTCGGCGACAAGGTCATTCTGTGGTGTTAGCTGATCCCGTGGACCACCTTCGTCTTCATGCCGGTCATGGTGGTGGCGTGGTGGTTCCGTTGGAGCGCGCGCATTTGTTAGTGTGGTTGCCGGCGCGGGTTGCTTCGTCGAATCCTACCGCTTCGGTCGCCACTGCGCCATTGGAAAAACGGTTGTGGCATTCCCGACTCGGTCACCTTGGCGAGTCGTAATTGGACGGGCTTTTGGCCACTCAGGTGGAGGGTGTGGCGTTTTCTGCGTCGGGGAAGTTGGGCTTCTGTGAGACGTGTGCTGTGTGTAAGTCGCACGTCCGCCGTATATCTCGTGAGCCGGCTGACCGGAACGTTGGTGTCTTTGAGGTCCTCGGCTTAGACTTCTGCGGGCCTATGAGTGTTCCATCCTTGGGAGGACGGCGGTACAGCTTGTGTGCGGTTGATTTCCGGAGCCGTTTCATGCTGCATGATGCGGTCCGCTCCAAGGATGAGGCTCCCGCCTCGTTCCGTCGCATGTTGACTACGATCCGTTCTCTTGGGCACACGGCTCGTCGTCTTCGGGTGGACAATGACACGGTGTTCTTAGGTGTTGCCTTCCGAAACCTCTTGGATGAGTTCAACATCGCTGTGGAGATCAATGCCCCTTACGCGCATTGGCAACATGGCCGGATTGAGCGGCAGTGGGGGACATTGGTCCCGATGGCGCAGTCAATGATCCGGCAAGCTGCGCTGCCTTAATCGTACTGGGATCTAGCGATGGCTGCTGCGGTGCATGTCCGCATTCGTGTGCATAGTAGCGGAGCCGGCGCTGTACCTTTCACCTTGGCGACCGGTAGACGAGCTGAATTGAGCTCCATGCGGGTCTTCGGCTGTCCGGCCTATGTCCAAGTTGACAAGTCTCAACGCCGCAAACTTGACGATCGCGCGTGGAAGGGTGTCTTTGTGGGCTATGCTTCCGAATCACCTGCGTGGTTGGTGTACAATCCTGCTACTCATCGGGTGGTGAGCAGCCGTAACGTGGTGTTCGATGAGGCTGCAGTCCTCTCCATAGGGGAGAGCAATGCGGAGGAACGCAATGATGATGAAGAGGACAGCATCCCGCGCACCATGTGAGGCGAAGAACGGGATACACCTTGGGGGAGTCGCCGATGCGGGAGTCGCGGCAGCATTCCGGGCCGACGGAAGATGAACGGGACATGCACTCGGGGGAGACTCCACGTCCAAGGTATAATCTTCGATCCATTGCCGCACCACAACAATGCGTACCCAGTCCAAGGCATAATCTCCGTTCAGCGGGCGCCCGCCGGCGGCGCAGCGGCGGCGGCCCCGGAGGGGGGTGCGCTCGCATGCCCGTCGGCATCCCCTCACCTCCCCGTGGTGGGCGCTGGAAACCCCGTAGCCGTGCCAGGCCTGGCACGGTAGGGGGCTAAGAGGGCCGACAGCTCGATCCGTGGGATCAGCAACTGTCGGGAAAGCCATGTACATAGGGCTTTCGAAAAAATAATTTCTGTGCACTACCGGCGCCAAGATCTCCCGCTCGGCCCGTCCGATATGTTTTCTCGCGTACATATACTCCTAGATACAGCCTTACTTTTAGGAGTGGGGCATGTACTACGGCAGCGTTTGATGGCGAGGAGGGTACGGCCGGATCAGCGGTGGGAGGCGGGTGTTGGAGCTGGCGGTAGCCAGCCGGGAAGCAGCGCCAGGAAAGGGCGCTCGCTAGCTGTCGACCAGCCCTGTGCCGGTCGAACCTTGCCGAGGGGTGAGGCAAGACATGGCACAGGACGGTGGCTAGTCGTAGACGGAGGAGCGGCTATAGGAGGCGGCGGCGATCCTCAGGATCAGCCGCCGCCGAAAAGCCCTCTACGGAGGGCTTTCTTGGATACTAAAAACAATGTCCATACCCGGCGTCGAGCTAGTTGGGGAGCAGCACCAGGGTAGGGCGCTCAGTAGCGCGTCGCTACGTCGTCCAACGTCATCTCCCGGGGGGAGGAGTCAGCTGGGACGGCAAGGAGGACAGTCGCGATGGGAGGAGCGGCACGATATGGCGGCGACGACCCTTTGGGTCGGCGCCGCCGGAAAACCCGGCACGGAGGGTTTTGTTTAATTCCGGGCGCCCGCGGCCCGCCGGATCCGGCTACGGTGACCTGCCCCCCCCCTCTTCGACACCCACTACCCCGACAGACCTTCATACTCCTAGGGGTCCTTGAGCGTGGGCCCGGGTGAGCGCGGAGGCCCCCGCTCAAGAAAAGGCTGCTCGGTGGACGCGCGATCAGAGGGGGGAGGGTACGGCCACAGGCCGGAAAACCGACAGGTACCCGGGTACCAGACAGAGAAAAAACCGGGGAAATGAGCGGGGAAAATTCAGGCGCGGAGGCAGGAGCGCTAGTTTTTTCTATGTCTGTGTGTCTCGGTCCCCCCCACCTGTCCTCGAGGTGATGGGGGACCTCGACACGGAGGACCGCCGCGTCGGTGGACGCGGCAAGACCTTGGGGCGGGGTTTACGGGATGGAGCGGCGGGATCGACGAGCGACCGCGCGAGGAGGGGATTTTTGCCAGCCTTTCCCCTCCTACCTTCGGCAAGACCGAAGTCACGCGGGAGCTAGATTAGGCTGGCCCGTCGTCCCTCCCGAACGCCGACCGGCCTAGGCCGGTCGACACCCCGGTTCGGTGGGAGCGGGCCGTGCATCGTGAAGGTCGAGCAGCAGTTTAGTTTTGCATTTCTAGACAAGTGGATTTATTTTTAGATCTGTTTTTTCTTGATTACAAAATTATTACGCTGTTACTGCTTAGGTGGGGGGACTGTGGCAATTACTGCGGTTGCTTACAGTTATATAACTCCCGAGGAACGTCGACACACATTGCAAATAGGTGTGTCGATAAGAAATGTACCTCGTCGGAGAGACCCGGGCCCAACTTGCTAATAAGTCCTGTATGGCGACGTAGAGTGGCCCGTGAGACAGCACTCGGTCCAGTTTGCCTGGACATGTTGTAAACAATTTCAATTTCAATTTCCGTTCAGCGGGCGCTTCGGGAGATGGATGGACTACGGGAAGTACCGCGGCTATTAAGTCAGCCAGCAGCCCGATTGTTCAAGAGCCGGTGTCATACAAGCAAGCGTTGAGGAGTCCCCAATCGGGGGAGTGGGAGGCAGCTATCAAGAGCGAGTACGACTCACTTGTATCTCGGAAAACATGGACAATGGTCCCTTGTCCTGCCGGTCGCAAAATCGTAGATTCGAAGTAGGTGTTCAAGCTGAAGCGCGATGCCAATGGACACATAACAAGGTACAAAGCAAGACTTGTGGCTCGCGAGACCAAGAGAAGGCTGTGGACTACCACGAGACCTTCGCTCCCACAGTGAGGGTGATTTCTATTCGAACGTTGCTCGCGCTTGTTGCTTATAATGATTGGGAGGTGGAGCAGCTTGATGTGGTGACGGCATTTTTGGAGGCCGATATCGAGGAGGAAATCTACATGAGGCAGCCGGAAGGATTCCGTCACACCGACATCAATGGAGAGGAGCGAGTGTGCTTGTTGAAGAAATCATTTTATGGCCTCAAGCAAGCTCCTAGGAATTGGAATAAGACCATCACAACATGGCTAGAGGAGTATGGCTTTACCCAATCCAAGGTGGATCCCGGCATTTACGTCTTCATCAAGGAGGGTGAGCTTTATGTCTTGGCGTTGTACGTGGACGACAACATCATCGTCGGACCAGCGGGTAGCTTCATCGTTGGGTTCAAGTCGGCTTTCGGCAAAAGGATCAACGTGCAAGACCTCGGTCCAGTGTCTTGGTTGCTTGGCATGACAGTCGAGCGTGATCGTGGCAACCGCACCATCAGGATTGGACAACAACAATACGTCTTAGATGTGTTGGAGCGCTTCAACATGATGGGCTGCAAGCCAATGGGCTCACCTATGGCGGTCGATGCATTGAGTAATTGTGTGGAGACGTCGTCATCAGGGTTGCCTCCCGGTCTAGAGCCGTACCAAAGCTTGATCGACAGCTTGTTGTACGCTTCCGTAAGCACACGGCCCGACATCACCATGGCTGTAAGCTACCTTAGTAGGTACATGTCCGACCCCTCTCAGTCACATTGGGAGCAAGCCAAGAGGGTGCTCCGCTACCTCAAGGGGACCGCAGAGTCGGTGTTGATGTACGGTGGCGCACCCTCATCAAAGGTGGTAGGATGGTCAGATTCTGACTACGCGAGTGATATTGGCGAGCGCCGCTCTCGCACGGGGTATGTGTTCATGCTCAACGGTGCAGCGGTGAGTTGGAAAAGTCAGCGTCAACAAACTGTGGCGTTGTCGACAGCGGAGGCAGAGTATATGGCGCTGACTGCGCGCGGCCACTCAGGAGGCGATGTTTTTGAAGCAACTACTCCACGAGTTTCACCAAGACTCCGGGTCTCCCATCATCACAATTCACGAGGACAATCAGAGTTGTATTGCACTCAGCAAGAATAGCATGACGACCGGACGCAGCAAGCACATGGACGTGAGGTACCACTTCTGTCGGGAGAAGGTGGAGATCAGAGACATCGAGGTGCAATATTGTGCGACGGAGAACATGCTTGCTGATGTGCTTACAAAGCCATTATTGAGTGCAAGGCATGGCAAGTTGTGCAATGCCATCAATGGATTGCCTGCGTAGCAAGGGGGAGTGTTGCGAGACATGGTTTTTTGTGGTAATGAAGTTGCTACACAGCAATGTTGGTCAAGTAGAATCGTGATATAGTACGGCTGTGACTCAGCACAATAAGATGAAAAGCTAATCAACAATAGAGAGGATTAAGTTGCTGATGGTGGCAAGTTGCTGAGCGTTAGATATCATCTAAAGGCTCAGAATATATGTTGGCGTGTGCTCACCACAAGTTGAGTGCGTGTCCTGTGATATGCAAGTGCTAGGCACTTGCTGAGGGTGAGATGACATGCAGTGTCACTCACCGAGTGCAAGCATTCCTTATCGCCCCCTCAGCTTTGACAAAAGCAATGGGGTGGTTGTCGAGAGTCGGGTCAGTATTTTTGTGTAGCAAGCACGTGGTGCTGTGGCACCATTCGGGGGGAGTATAAGCCGTGTGGGCGAATAGGGAGAGGAGGGAGAAGAGGGCGGAGCGGGTCGCGTGAGGTAGGAGCTTTTTGATTTCGTTGGGGATGCCGTCTGGGCCGGGGGCCTTTTTTTTTTTTTCTTTTTATATCTATGCGTGTCTGACCGTGTGACTGTACTATGTATGTGTGGGAGTGCGTGCGCGTGTGTGCTGTGACCTTGTGCGTGCGTGTGTGTGATCGCGTGTGTAATCGTGTGCGTATGTGTGTGTGTGTGTGTGTGTGTGTGACTCCGTGCGTGTGTGTGTTTGGCCGTGCGTATGTGTTTACATGCACAAGTACGCTGAGGTTGCGCTCCCAGCGGAGGGGTCCGTACCCATCACCACATCTGGCGCACGCGGGACGGCATTCACGAGTGCCGCCAAGCCGAAAAGCAGGGCCACGGCCGATACAAGCGTGATACGTCTCGGATACAACATCGTGGAACGGGCGCGGGTGCGGTAAGTAGTTGGTGAGAGAATGTGTACGGGCGCAACGACTATTATAGTACATTATTATCAGTGTATGTACGTTCGAAAAAAAACGCATCCTACCGTCACTAAAGACAGTAAAAAGATCCAAAGTACTACTAAAGTACTATTGAACCACATACCGGGGATGGGTCGGTAGCTCTAATGAGCAACGCCGATCGTCTTCGCTCTGGGCTTGGCCTCCCATCGAGCGAAAGACTGGTGGACAGGGCCGCTGAACAGCGTGTACCATCCACCTCTCCCCACCCGAGCCTAGCTCACCCAGGTCAGTGGATCCGTAGCGACACCAGACGGTACACACTCAAAGGCGCAGCTTCCAGGGATTTGAATTTCATCCCCCCGACAGCTATCGCGCCATCCACTTCGAAATCCACACATGTACCCGTCACAGTACTGCGGCACACCAAAATTACACATCGCTTACAAAAAGCCTCTTAACCGGATGGCGGCGCTCCACACCGCGCCCCTCCGAGCGTCCGGACGTCCCCGTCCGCCGCCAACATCCACCAAACCCAGGTCCCATCGGGCCTGGTCGCGTGCAACCAACACGCGCAATACTCTCAAAAACCTACTCGAAAATCCAAACTCAACTCCACTACTAACCTCCACCACTCGGAATCTAGCTCGATCACTATGTCTTCGACCCCTAACCCCCCCCCCTACAGGCAGGCGCTATTGAGGGATCCCCCTCGGCCAGTGAAAGCGCCCGCCGCGGACTCCTACAACCCCCGGAGCTATCCAGCGGGACATCCGCTCGCTCTACTCAACACTGTGCCCAAACCACCCCCATCCACCCAAGACTTGGACACGGCTTTGGAACACTCACCAGTCAGAGGACTCCAGACGCCTCTGGTCCTCGCCGCTCCTAGGTCAACCACTGACATGGGACGGGCCGCTGACTCAACAACCCACACAGAAGACCCGTACCGGTGCGATCGTCCCGCTCTGTCCCACAGTGAGGCCCAGTCTAACACCCCCCGCCCCCTCCCGCTAGCCTACGCTGATACTCTCGTTAACAACGCACCTACATCGATACCTTTCCCTCACCTTAGTGCTTCCCAGCCACAGTGCTGTAAAGCTCGACCAAAAATGTCACATCATGCGACTCGAGAATCGTTTTCGTTAATCCAAATAAAACAATATTCTACAGGCCTGATTCTTGCCTCTGCACTAACCACTGCCCTGATCAGCACTCATCGCCACCCCCCTCCCCCTCATGCTACTCTCCTACCCCATAACTGTACTAGTCTCCTCGCAGCTGCACGTACCGCCTGGCCTGTCGCGTCGGCCCTTGCCCTATACGCTCCCTCTAGCCCGAACTTGCCGCTCGCCGACAGTCACCCCCCGTCCCACAGTAAGGGCTTGTCTTGCCCACAACGCCCCCTCCCGCTAGCCTACGCTGATCCTATCGTTAACAGCGCACTAAAATCGACACCTCTCCCTCACCATAATGCTTCCGAGCCACAGTGCTTCAAAATTCGACCAGTAATGCAATATCATGAAACTCGAATGTCGCTTTCTTTAATCAGAGAAAAAAAAATTACAGGCCTGATTCTTGCCCCTGCACTAAACACCGCCCTGATCAGTTCTCGTCGATACCCCCCTCCCCCTCATGTTACCCTCCTACCCCGCAAATACACTAGCGTCTTCACAACTACACATGCCACCTGGCATGTCGCGCCAGCCCGGGCCCTGTACGCTCCCCCTCGCACGAACTCCCCGCTTGCCGACCGACACGATCCATCCGCCGACGACTCCCACTCTCCTCCCCCGGTATCAGCCGCAGACACCGGTGCCCCGCTCACCTCTTCCCCCCTACCTAACCCTCCAGTTGACGGCTGTCCCTCCGCTGCTCCCTTGCTCCGTCGAACGCTCGCTCCTGTCGCTGTGCCCCTCCGATTTCTAATTTTCTTTCCCTTTTCTATTTACATAATGGCCCGCTTAACCCGACTGACCCATCAGACACTCGCGCTTACCTGCGATTACCTCACTGTAGACCCTAGTGCAGTCGTTCTCCCTCCCACTTTTTCCACCCTCCATGCTCTGCCCAACTCGCATGTCGTTACAATAATGACAACTCTTCCCCCGGTGAGACTAGCCCGCCCGCCCTGCTCTATCCGACAGCTTAACCGATCACCCGCCCCCCCGCGTACTTACCTACCCCGGAAATGTCGCCCCCCTCTTATAGACACGGTCATGCAGTCACGTACCCCTAACACTCTCAGCGATACACGTATTCCCCCGCCCCTACATTCCTCACTCCCTTTAGGCCTTCTCCGAGGCTTCTCTCGGAAGCCCCGAAGCACTTTTGATACGATATCGACAGCCCCCTCTGTCACCGCAGTTCCCCACTATCGCCCTCCTCCTAATACCTACCACACCTTGCTTACAATTTTTCAACCCCCCCTCCCCTTCCCTCTCATACTCTCTCCGCCATCCCTACACCTCCCACCCCCTCTCAAGCTCCCAACGACCATCCGTTCCAAGGACCTTCTGCTCGCCGAAATACGCAAGACCTCGACGAACGGACCCTCCGGAGCGCACACCCTCGCCCTCCACAAGCCTCGGCCGGCAAGGCCGCTTATCATCATTAGTCCCCCACAAGACGGGCCTCACGGCCCGGAGGTTAGACCCCACAACCAACCCCCCACCCCCCAGCCCGATATCCGAAGTCACACTGTCAACACCACGCTACATTCCACTCTCCCGGCCCACTTTAACCCCCGCACCTGCTGCATAGCGTTGCATAACTACTTATTCGACCTAAACCTTGAATACGGCCTCCCCACCCCCATCGGTTGCCTCGATACCTCTGATGTCCTCTCCTTCCAATGGGGACAATATCAGGACCTCTCTAACCAACACTGCCTCGCTACCACAATAACCAAACTCCACTCCACTCCCACCGCCTCGTACACAGTTATCACTAACAACGAAGTCGATAATCACCACCACAACTCCCAATACCCCAGTCACTGGACTAACCTCGCCAACCGCAGCTCCCCCCCCCTCCGGGGACGCCTAACCACTCTCTCCTCGTCCTCACGTGGCAAAACTCACACTTCGGCCTCCTACACCTGACTCACTCCTCCGCTACCTGGATTGACTCTCTACACCACCCCCCTCCGTCCGACCTCCTCGCCCGCTCTCTCAATCTCCTCTCCGACTGGAACTCCTCCCCCCCCCCCCCTCCCGTCGGAGTCCTACGCTCACTCAACCCGCCTCGCCAAAACGACTCCGACGGAGCATGGTCGTGCGGAACCCACGCCCTCCTACACACCTACTTCATCACCACAGCCCCCCCGGACCAACCACACAATCCCCCCTCCTTCGACCCCCGGTCCTCGGTATACTCCCTCCACACCCTCCTATGGAACCACACCTTCCGCTCCGCCCCCCTCCCACAGGGACGCCCCCACCTTCTCGACGCCCTCCCCACACCACCCCCCCCCCTCAACTCCCACCCCCTCCCCACCCCCCTCCCCCCCCCTCCCCTCCTCTCCTTCCCCCTCCCTTCCAACCACCACCCGTCGAACGCCCCCCGCGACGACCCCCCCAGCACCACCCCCTCCCTCCCCTCCCCCATCCTCCCACACCACACATCCCAACCACTACACCTCATCACCCTCAACACCCGCGGTCTCCACACCTCCATTATGGATGTTGAACACCTCTCCACCTCGCACCGTCCGGACGTCCTCATCCTCACCGAAACCAACCACGACACCCACAAATCCCGCTGGCGCATAGCCCTCCCCCAATACCACCTCAAAAGCTCCCGACCTTGCTACTCACATGTGCCCCTACCCAACGCAGGCGTTCTCTTCGCGGTCCGCAGAGCCTCATTCCAATCTGCCACTGTCCTAACCCCGCCCCCCCACCTCATCCCCCATATCGCCGGACTAAAAATCGTTCCCCACTCAGGCACCCCTTACCTCCTTATAGGTACTTACATGCCCCAGCTCTACACCCCCCAACTGACCCGTCTATATGCAGAAGTTGCAGCATGGGGCCTCCGCCTAGCCGACGACCACCCGCAACACCGCACCCTCTGGGGAGGGGACTTCCAATCGACCACCACCACAGGTACAGGTCACCTTGCCCTCACCTCCCTACTCAAATCCCACCTCCAACCCCTCCACAACCCCATCCCTACCTTCCCCCGCAGCGGAGGCTGCCTTGACCACTGGCTCACCACGCCCCCTTCACCTCTCACCCTCCCACCTTCCTCTTGCTCGATATTCCCCTCCCCCTCCCACTTTACTGACCACTCTGCAATCCACCTCGTCATTCCCGCCCCTTTCTCCCTCATGGCACATCCCCCCCCTCCCCATACCCACCCCCACACACATCACACGACGCGCAAACTCAACTTTCGACTTCCTCTCACACCCGACCACATAAAAGCGTACCAATCAAGCACCACTCGAGCCAATGCGGCCTACGACACCTGCCCCAAACTCTCCCACCGCCGATTGAAAATTAAAAGCGGCCTCCTACCCCCCGCCGGCGCCGCCTCCACCCTCCACCGCATTACTAGACCCGATAAAACTACCGCATCCTCTCCCTCCGCCGTCATTGACGCGGTACACTCTCACTTCGCCACCGAACTCGGCCGCGCCACCCCACACGACCTACCCACCCCCCCGTGGGAACTCCCCGACAACCCCGACAACTTTACCATCGAACCCCGCGGTGACCCCTCTCTCACCCTTGCCGACATGATTACCCGCGACACTTTCGATAAAACACTCAACTCCCTAGGCACCGGCAAAGCCCCCGGCCCCGACGGTATCCCCAATGAAATAATCAAATTCCTACCACCGGCGACCCGCTCCGCCCTCTTCTCTCTCCTCTCCCTCCTCGCCCACAAATCCTACACCCCTCCTGATTGGTGCCACAGCACAACATGCCTCCTACATAAAAAAGGCGACCCCTCCCTCCTCGATAACTACCGCCCTATCGCCCTCATGAATAACCTCCTTAAACTATGGACAGCACTAATCAAAGATGCAGGCTCGAAATACGCCGAAACCCACGGCATTCTCAGCGACCAACAGGACGGATTCCGACAACACCGCAGCATCCACGACGCCCTCTCCTCCCTCATTATGACGATGGAGGACGCGAAACTCCACAACAAAGACATCTACGTCATGTACGCGGATTTCAAAGGTGCCTTCAACGCCGCGGACCACCGCATCATGTTCAAACACATGCGTCAACTCGGTATGCCCCCCACCTTTGTCGACACATGCGAACACCTCTACGGGGTCTCAACCACAGATTATATTACTCCACATGGCCCCACCCCTTCTATCGACATTAATCGCGGAACCCTCCAGGGCGACACCCTCTCCCCCTTTCTATTCACCCTCTTCCTTGAACCCTTCCTTCGCTGGCTCACGGTGGGAAGCCGGGGCTACCGCCCAGGCCCCCCCGCCACTAACGTCGACCCCACAGAACCCACAGCCACATACCCAGGACACGGCTTCGCTGACGACCTCAGCCTCGCCACGGGCTCGACCCCCAACATGACCATCCAGCTCAGGAAACTCTCCCTCTTCAGCGCCTACACGGGCATGACCGTCAACATCCGCAAATGCTGCATCACCGGCGCCCTCTGGCGCACAGGCAACGCCCTCACCCTCGCCAACACTACCCTCCTCGCATCCCGCCTGCAAACTCAGTTCATCTCCCTAAACTCCACCCCGGCCCCCATCCCCTCCATTGGCCCCAAGGACACATACCGAGTCCTAGGGGTAGAACTGAACACCTCCCTCAACTTCACCAAACACTGGCACGAACTCAAACATACCACTGCATCCCTCATCACCACCCTTTCCACCTCCCCACTAACACAATCCCGCAGAATCAGGGTCATCCGTGGACTCCTCATCGGAAAGCATTTCACCCTCCAGCTCGGCCTCTTCACCGACTCCCAACTCGACACTCTAGAAGGACAAATCTGCCGCGCACTCCGCTCCGCCGTCTCCTCGGTACGTAACCTTCCCCGCACCGCCCTTCACCGCCCTACCTCAGACCTAGGATACGGCCTCCCCTCCCTCAAAGCCCACGCCGCACAACTCACAGTTTGCCACCTACATAAAATCATGAACAACTCAGGCTATAGAGGCCACATGGCCCGCGCACACATCCGCACCTTATCCACCACGTACTCCCACTGGCCCTCGGAATCCATCATGTCAACCTGTTACACCCCACCCACACTCAAGTGCTTAGTCAGAGCTCAGCGCGATGCGGGCACCCTATTCCACAACATCCCTCCACTCTCCCTCACCAACCCTATCGCCTCCACAATCCGCGCCCACTTCACCACTCAAGACAACGCCCTCCTCGCCTCACTCCGGGACAAAGCCACACACATCACCGACCCTCACACATATAAGCAAGCCTACTGCGATTTCTCTCCCCGCAAAACACACGCCTCCCTCCTCCCCCGCCTCACCCCCCTCTGGAAAAATAACATCACCACGTGGCCACAAGTCCTCCTCAGAGCCACCTCATCCTCCTTCATCCTCAAATCATGCAAATCCATCACCACACTCACGAGGTCCACCACCCCACTCTCAGTTCCCATCCGCCTCCTCGCCGCAATCCTCACCGAACCCCTCGATACTATCCACAACCGCCTCCCCCTCACAGGCCTCACTACCAAACAAGCATCCCCCCCCACCACTATACACCCCTCATGGATTCCCCTCCTCTCCCCACACCTCCCTCGCTCACCCCCCACCCTCTCATCCGGCATCTACACCTCCCGCACCACTCACCCCACCCCCACCGCACCCACCACACACTTAGACACAGAATACCTCACCCCCTCGGACCACCACTACCCCCCCTGCGACGTAACGCGTATCATCTCCAAACACAAGGACACAGAATACGGCCAAACGCAGTACATGGTTGAATGGGCCCCGGAACACCTCACGGAATGGGACATTCAGTTACAACTCGACGACGGCTTCCGCCTCATCTCCTCCACCCCCACATCGGTATGCCTCCCCACCCCCTCCCCCACCGCCTGCTCCATCTGTCATGACCCACTGCACACAGAACCCACCTCCACCTGCTGCACATGCCCGCACTTCGCCATACATTCCCAATGCCGCCCAGCTCAGGGACCCGCCACATGGCAGTGCGAGTGGTGTGCTCGCGGCCAACAACACGACCTCACCCGCCTCCACGAAGTCCAGTGGGCCCCATGCCTACAACTACACGACACCATCAGTGAGACTCCCTCCGGCCCCACCGCCCTCACCGCATTTAACTCCGGCTTCGTCCCCTCCACCACACCCATTCTGCCAGAACCCGGACCCCCTCCCTGGTCACACCCCCTAATCACATTCAACCATGACCCCATTAACCCCGACCTCGACATGCTCCCTACCGGCAAATTCGCCATCCACGCACACCCATCACTCCACGACACCACCGTACTCTGCACTCCCGACGGCCGCACGGTCACCACCCTTAACGGCCCCCGCGTCCGCCACCTCTTTCAACTCTTCCGCCCCGACCTCACGCAGCATACGTTCGAAGAGGAGGTCTACCACCTCCTCACCCGCCTAGGCTCTCGCTCAGAAATCCACTCACCCACACCCGCCACCACCACCCGTAATAGATGGGCCACTAGAGAAGACCTACTCACAGCTCTCCGCCACACATTCCACATACAGACAGAACTCTACTCCGACCCCCTCAATAAATCCCTTCACTCCCACACCTACCACTCCCTCTACCCCGAAGATATAGTCTTCTCATCTAGCGGCAGCAATGCCCCACACACATGGCAAGGCACCAACATAGCCAACCCCGAATACGACCACGAATGCATGCGACGCGCCATGGAACACGCAATCACCAGCGCACACCTCACAGCCCCTCACACACCCAGCGCAACCATCCTCATCCTCCCCCGATGGGAACACACACCCTACCGCCACTCCAAATACATCAACTCCCCATACACCCACCACCTTTACACCCTCCCCAATGACGCAAACACCTTCCTACCCCCCGACCAACACACTGGCAACCCCACCCCTACCCCATTCGGCACACGATGGATGGTCGACATATACCTCGTCGCCAACCCCCTCGCACTCTCCACCCTCCCATCACCCACAGCCATGACCGCACTTCACAACACTCTCGAATCTATCTACGACACTCACCTCCCCAACCCCATCATCACCCCCCCACCTCCACACCTCTTTGACACCTACTCACCCCACTCAGCAGATATATACCACCTCCCCCCAAACCCAACTCACCCCCTCACGTCCCCCCGCCCGGAACGCCTGCATCTAACATACCCCCCAACCAGCGGTACCCTTGCTTGGAACTGGCAGGATTTTGTAAACACAGACGGCTCGAAAAAAGGAGGCTCGACCCCCCTCGGAGCAGCAGCTACCCACCCCGCCTCGGACACCAAAATAAAAATCCTGGTGACCTCTACCCCTCCCTCGCACACAATAAGTCGCGCTGAACTAGCTGGCATAGACATAGGCCTCCAACTTGGCCGCACCCACCTCCTCACAGACAGTGCGTGCTCCCTCCGCCTCATACAAGGATACTTAAACTGCCCTTCCGCTTACAGACACAACATTCACCGCGACACCCTCTTATCCATCACACACACCCTCAAAACCCGCTGCGACGCAGGCATCCGTACACACCTCGGCAAAATCAAAGCCCACAACCACTCCCAAGGTAACGACCTCGCAGACACCCTTGCCAACCAAGTAGCGGATGGTCACCCACCCGACACTACATACACCACAGGTTCAGAGGTCACGATAGGCCACTGGACCTGGCCATACACCCTCATCCCACAAACCCTAGGGGACCCATTACCCTACAGATACACCAACCTCAAAGCCGACGCACACACCTACAGCACCAAACACACGCACACACCTCTCTCGCAAACAACCAAACACGGTGCCCTCCTCGCCCGAGCCGCGGTGGACGGCGCCGATTTCTCTTTTCATTAAAAACACTCAACCCTCACAAATATCCAGTTCACACACAAGCAAGAATTCATGTGGGGAGTTCACAACACTCGCCTTCTTACTCATAACCCCACCCTGCGGTGCCCCCTCTGTGGCCAATTCACTAGCAACGGCCACATGGCCGGTAGCTGCCCCACCATGTCTGGCCTAAGACAAGACCGACACAACAGCGCGCTACAACTCCTTCTCTCCCTACTGGAACGCCACAACGGAGGACGCTGGGAAACCATCACTGCAAACTCCGGTAACAAACCCATAAAATCATTTGCTTCCCCCACCCATGCCCACACTCCACTTGACTGTCACCCACCCCACCCCACCCACATGCCCACCCGCCTTGTTGCTGCTGACGAAGGTCTCTCGCCCGACTCCCTAACCTCGTGTCCCGCCGTCCTCCCACATGAGATTCTCCCCCCCGCGCTACGACCCCCCGCACACAAACCCGACTTCATCCGCATCCTCGGACCTCGATTCGTTGGTCACTCAAACGGTCGCCGACGTTACGCATCCATAAAAAATATTCAGGTAGGGGAATGGAAGTACTGCACAGACAATAACCTCTCCCACACAGCCAACCTCATACGTGCCAAATACACACCCCTTGCAAACGCCATCCGCAGCCATTGGCCAGGCACAGTGGTTGACATCCTTCCCATCGTCATGAGCCGCACAGGTACACCGCACTCCTCCACCGTCACGAGTCTCACCTCCCTACTCACCGCCCGCACCGACCCTCCTGATAAACTCGTCTCCAAAGCACGCCTCGACACGTCTCGCATCCTTGCACAACTCCACACGCATACTGTCCAATGGCTGCATCACCTCCTATTGAAATTGTTTACAACAATACCAGTAAGAACCGGCTGTCGTCTCTAGGCCCCCCCTTTTGCTATGCCATACAAGACTTAGAAGCGTGAGGTAGACCGTTAACCATTGATCCCAACCTCTCCAATGGCAGTAACAGCTAATACTTTTGTAATCAAGAAAAAACAGATCTAAAAATAAATCCACTTGTCGAGAAATGCAAAACTAAACTGTTGCTCGACCTTCACGATGCACGGCCCGCTCCCGCTGAACCGGGGTGTCGACCGGCCTAGGCCGGTCGGCGTTCGGGAGGGACGACGGGCCAGCCTAATCTAGCTCCCGCGTGACTTCGGTCTTGCCGAAGGTAGGAGGGGAAAGGCTGGCAAAAATCCCCTCCTCGCGCGGTCGCTCGTCGATCCCGCCGCTCCATCCCGTAAACCCCGCCCCAAGGTCTTGCCGCGTCCACCGACGCGGCGGTCCTCCGTGTCGAGGTCCCCCATCACCTCGAGGACAGGTGGGGGGGACCGAGACACACAGACATAGAAAAAACTAGCGCTCCTGCCTCCGCGCCTGAATTTTCCCCGCTCATTTCCCCGGTTTTTTCTCTGTCTGGTACCCGGGTACCTGTCGGTTTTCCGGCCTGTGGCCGTACCCTCCCCCCTCTGATCGCGCGTCCACCGAGCAGCCTTTTCTTGAGCGGGGGCCTCCGCGCTCACCCGGGCCCACGCTCAAGGACCCCTAGGAGAATGAAGGTCTGTCGGGGTAGTGGGTGTCGAAGAGGGGGGGGGGCTGGTCACCGTAGCCGGATCCGGCGGGCCGCGGGCGCCCGGAATTAAACAAAACCCTCCGTGCCGGGTTTTCCGGCGGCGCCGACCCAAAGGGTCGTCGCTGCCACATCGTGCCGCTCCTCCCATCGCGAATGTCCTCCTTGCCGTCCTAGCTTACTCCTCCCCCCGGGAGATGACGCTGGACGACGTAGCGACGCGCTAGTGAGCGCCCTACCTTGGTGCTGCTCCCCAACTAGCTCGACGCCGGGTACGGACATTATTTTTAGTATCCAAAAAAGCCCTCCGTACATGGCTTTCCGGCGGCGGCTGATCCTGAGGATCGCCGCCGCCTCCTATAGCCGCTCCTCCGTCTGCGACTAGCCACCGTCATGTGTCTTGTCTTGCCTCACCCCTCGGTAAGGTTCGACCGGCACATGGCTGGTCGACAGCTAGCGAGCGCCCTTTCCTGGCGCTGCTTCCCGGGTGGCCACCACCAGCTCCAACACCCGCCTCCCACCGCTAATCCGGCCGTACCCTCCTCGCCATCAAACGTTGCCGTAGTACATGCCCCACTCCTAAAAGTAAGGCTGTATCTAGGAGTATCTGTGCGCGAAAAAACATATCGGACGGGCCGAGCGGGAGATCTTGGCGCCGGTAGTGTACAGAAATTATTTTTTCAAAAGCCCTCTGTACATGGCTTTCCCGACAGTTGCTGATCCCACGGATCGAGCTGTCGGCCCTCTTAGCCCCCTACCGTGCCAGGCCTGGCACGGCTACGGGGTTTCCAGCGCCCACCACGAGGAGGTGAGGGGATGCCGACGGGCATGCGAGCGCACCCCCCTCCGGGGCCGCCGCCGCTGCGCCGCCGGCGGGCGCCCATCACCTCCTACTCATATACCGCATCAAATCTCGCACGACCTCCCGCCGCGCCTCCGCACATTGCCCCTTAGCACGCCCCTGAATGCACACCACCATCACCCCGCATCAGACCCTCCCCGGGGGGGAGTAAAACCCCCGAACACCCTTGGAGAGGTTGGACATAGGCGGTTCACGGTCTAGCCCTGTAAGTTCCCTGTATGGCATAGTTGGGAGGGCCCAGAGACAGCAGCCGGCGCATACGGCTTTCTGGTGAAAAAACCGGCGCATACGGTACATTTTGTAAACAATTTCAATTTCAATTTCAATTTCAAGTTATGTACGTTCACGGTTCTGAACGTTATCACTGAATACTTATGGTTGACCTAGAATAGATAAACACTATACAAAAAGTTGTCTGTCTTTATGCTGTTTAGTTCTCATGTGACCATCACACAACCCCTGCTGCACACACACATGTCGACGCACCTAGCGTCTCACCGGCACCTCCGATAAGAGGTTATGGACCCTCCCACAGCTTAATAGGTTGTATACACGCGACCATCGCGGTTTTGGCGTGTGAAAACGCGGGTGTGAAAATTCAAAACATGCGTTTCAGGCGTGTCTCAACAGAAGCAGCCGCCGCTGGCGGCGCCCACATCACGGAGTAGCAGTAAAGCGACACAAACTGAGGCCTCTGGGTCCACTCCCGGTAACAATCTTATCGATCCCTCTACCCTAGATAATACGATGACTAGTCTGCGCTCTGAAACTGTCGAGCTCATAGATACGGCGATAGAAAGGTCACAAGCGACTACACACGGGCTTATGATGGCGCAGTTTGAGCGCTTTAACGCAAACCTAGAGCAGCAACGCGGGCAGCCACCACAGCCACCTACGGCTGACGGTCACCCTTATAGCTTTAGCGACAGGGACACTATCCTTGTATATGAGCCCGACCCTTACATGTTCGACGATGAGCAGCCTCGACGCGGGCAGTTTGACGACATCACCCTTAGCCGGTCATTGCGTACACATGCACAAGTTTTCACGGCAGAAATTACCTTTTCATAATTCAGACGTGACTATATCAACTATCTGCGTGCCAATAACTTGGCCTTCCCAGACATGCCAGAAGGAGCAACACCTCTTGATGCTTGTGTTAACACAGCTTACCAGAGCTTTCTGAAAAAGTGTTTGGGTACATTTGCGTCGTCATGAGACACCATACAGTTGCTATAGAGCTGCAAAACTTTCAGCGGGACCCTTCTTTCAAAGCTCGAGTGTCGCCAAGCTCAGACGCATGGCGCACACTTATTAATCCTTTCGACCAGCGTGGTGTTGGTATTACCGCCCCAACTTCCCGTCCTTGTCAACATCCTCTGAGTAATTAGATCTCCGGGAACTTCTCTCCTTGGACTTGCATACGCATGACGCGAATGCCTCCCATTCAGACTAAGATGGCCCGTCCACCGTGTGGCGGTTAGCCTTCGGAAAGCTAACTACAAATAGACACAAATATATATGTTCTCTTTTGTCGTTGTTGTGTCTGTAAGTGGAAGTTCAGATGGAGGGAAAGATGAGAAGATGTCTCACTGTTAGTATTTAACAACATATTAATATTAATATTGAACAATGGGAATTGTTAAAAGGTTCTGTCATCTCCCTTTATTGCACTGGGCTTAAATAGTCTTTGCCTAACTAGCTTGCACATGCCCTCGTGTGAGGTGCTAGGGCTTTCCAACTGTCATCAAGAGACTAACGACGCGGTTCGTCCCGTCTGGGGAATCACATTCTGCATTGGAAACCTCGCTTGGCGCGTCGTCTGGCTAGTTAGGTCAACAGTGCGTACATGTACGTGCCGGGGAAAAAACGTATCCTACCGTCACTAAAGACAGTACAAAGATCCGAAGTACTACTAAAGTACTGCTGACGTTAAAAATATAGGGGATGAGTCGGTAGCTCGGATGAGCAACGCCGACCGTCTTCGCTCCGGGCTTGGCCTCCCTATGAGCGATAGACTGGTGACCACAGGGCCCGTCGGACGACGGGCACCGAGTTCACATGCCGGAATCTGCGCCACCTACATCTCAAACATTCCGAGTACTCCGTCCAATACTACGACACTCGTGCGTATCAACAAGATTACAAAAATCACTCTCCCACGGAGCCGGCGCACTCTCACGCGCCCCTCCGAGCGTCCGGACGTTCCCATCAGACGTCCGTGAAAAACAAACCCAGGTCCCATCAGACCTGGTCGTGTGCCGCCAACACACGCTGACCACCTCTAACCCTCTCTCTCTCCACTCCAAATCCACCACTTACACACACATCGACACCCACCTTACGACCACTATGTCATCACCTTCCGCCCTCCCGGAATCATACAAACAGGTACTCCTCAAAGACCGCCCCACACCCCTCTTCGCGGAAGACCACATCGGCCCCCGCAACCGCCTTGTGGGTCACCCACTCGCTCCTTTCCTCACAGCCCCACAGCTCACACATGCGGACTACGGACGAGGCACACCCCTGGAACCCACGCCGGGCACAGGGCTTCAAACTCCCCTGGTCCTCTCCACCCCGACGACTGCCCCCGACCTTGGAGGGGCCGTTGACCTCTCTGCTCGCCTGATCGACTCCTACCTACTGACAGGCCAGTACTCCACCGCCCCCCCTGACACTGCCAGCTTCTGGCTCCACGGTGTGTTCCTACCAAACACGCCGTCTTCCTCACTTATGCTCCTCTCCGCCTGCTCCCTCGCTCGACGCTGGCTTCTCGAAAAAGTTCACGCCCTAACCGATATTCCGGCCCGCGCGAAAAATATAATCGGTCGGGAACTCGCCCATCGTGCGAAATGGACAGCCTCAGTCACCCGCACCCCACACCCAGCCATGCCCCAGCAACACGATCTCACCCCACTGCCAGTCGCACTCTCACATGGCCACCAGGAGGTCCGACTGGACATCCCCACCTCCTGCATCACAGTTGGCTTACTTTATCAGCTCGCTTCACGCCAGCGTGAACTCCCGTCGGGAGGTCCAACGCCACCCTGCGCCGCCTCGGACCCCCAACTTTCCACCACCCTGAGACAGCAAGAAATTCAGATTATACGTGCTGTAGCCGTTCCCGCAATTTCGGGCCAACGCCTGAAAATTAGCTCCTCCTTGTTCACTCATCTCTCCGGCCCAGACGTCGTTCCCCTGATACAGGCCCTCCTGTTGGATCGACTCGCCACGGAACTCGCCGACACCTGGAACGCCAGCGCCACCACCCCTGCCCCCCGAATGGAGGACCTCCCGGAACCAGCCCAACTCCTGCTCCAGATCGCGGACGCCCTACAACCTACACGGGAACCCGTCCAGGTCGTGAACGACCCCCTCTCCTTCTGGATGCATATCCTCCACCCACCCCATAATCCAGTTCTTTCACAATCAGGACCTGTACATTTTCATGCCACCCTTCAAAATGCTATTCACACCGTACCCCCCACCCCCCAAAACTACACAATTACCATCACACCCCCCCCTCTCACAGGCCATGTCCCAGGCACCTCCTGGACTGACACCTGCCTCACCACAGTCCTCATCCAGTCCCCCCACCCCCTCCCCTTCCCCCAACCCACATCACAAGGTACTATCCCTTCTTCACACTGGCTCTCCACCCTCCTCCATCAAACAGCTTCAGAATACGCACAGTCACACACCCACTCCCACAACTCCACACCCTCCACCTTCGACATCTCACACCACACCTCCCTCAAAAAATTTCCTGACGGCTCATACTTCCGCTCCCACCCCTCCCCTTCCCCTCACATCAACACCAGCATCCAAATCTCCCTCACCAAAATCATGTACTGCATCCTTATCTCAACCAACGGCACTGCCACCATTCCCCTCCCCCACACCTACATACACCGCGGCACCCCCACCAACACCACATGCTCCCTATACATCACACCCCACCACTACTCCACCTTCGGCAGGTCCCGCATCACAGACCCCATCTTCACCACCTCCCCCTCCCCCCCTCAGCTCACCCTCGCAAAAAACAAATCCCTCCTTCGCAACCCCCCCTCTCTCCTTCTCGAATGGACAGGACACTTGCAGGCGACCAACACCTACGAGGCATGGCAACAAGAACCTGCGGACGGCTCCCTGCTGGACACCCCAGACGATACCCCCCTCGACCTCGACTCTCTACCCGACATCCAACTGGCCCCTTCATACTCCCCCCCTCCCCCTCGCACTCGCAACCAGCGCCCCTCCAAAAAACGTCGCTCCCCCTCCCCCGCCCATCATACGTACCCCCAACCCGCTCACCCTGCTGACCCTTCCCCCTTGCCCGCCACCACCCCTCCTCCCCCTCCCCCCCTCCCCACCATCCTCGAAACCTCAGTTGACCACATGGATTCCTCCTCCACCCCCCTCACACACCCCACCACAGCCTCCTCCCAC
>JAPMLY010002938.1:7500-32183 GCA_026401115.1 Tetraselmis chui | reverse complement strand
CTAGTGAAGTAGGGCCTTTCGCGTAGGGCGGGTGTTTACCATGTAGGGTTTCTAGGGTTTAACTGTACTTTAGCTCGTTGGAAAGGCGGGCCGAAACTTGTGTTAACGGTAAGGCTAAGGGGGAAGCGGGGCACAAATGGGGCCCGTCACGGCTACGATATGACGTATTAGGGTTTGCGGCCCAACCCCGATTTCGGGGTATACCCTGATTCGGGCGCCCCGAAATTCGGATTTGCCACACTTTGGCTCGTAAAAAATCCCGAAATGGGCGACACAACATGCGGTTTTTATGATCCCAGCATGTTGTCCGCAAACATGGGAGCACGTGGGTGTGATGGCATGTGCCGTTGACATGCTTGACGTGGGTGGGCTCGGGGCCGGAAAACCACAGCTTGGGAGGCTTAGAAAAGCCTAACTTCGCCGTACACTGTCCGATTCGAGCAAACTAAGTTGCAAGTGGAAGCCCTTCCCCCAAGTAAATATAAGTTTTCAACTTAATTTACGCCTACCGGCCGGTTTTCGCGTCAAAGCCGCCGTCCGATGTCATCCAAGCCCTCGTACAGCCAAATAAAGCTTTTAGGGTTTCAAAATCTGCCACATTCGCACTGGGCTAGCAACCCCTAGACATGTGGTACCCGCATACCCGCTCCGCTAATACGCTCAACAATCAGCGCCCTATATTTCTTCTATTCACGGCGTCGCCCATTTCATGCCCCATGATGGCATGGTGCCGTGCCATTTGCCGCAGGCCGAATAAAGGCCCGTGCTAGGGTACTTCGAAAGCTCTCCGCCATTTTACATGCCCGGTGATGCGCAAGTTTCTAAGGCCAACGATCCGCGCGCCAGGGTGCTTACACTCCAAGTCAACTGCCCCTCAAGCCCAATAGGCCCCCAGCCCGTGCTCCTTGGTGGTATTTCCGGGCACGTGGCAAGAAAAACCAGTGCACACGGCATGCCATTCTCGGTGTCGCCGCTTTGTAGACGGCCGGGCGCAACACAGTCGGCGGATATTAGTGCAATTGTGCAAACATGCTGAGAACCCGGTGTCGAGTAGTCTCCCGGCTTTTCGCGACACTGCGTGTGCCGAGCCACGCATAGAGGCGTGCATAACTTGCACATGCAAGAATTTCGGCTCGCAAAATATGGGCCGAAAATCCAACGTGGGTGCCCACAATAATTGGGGCGTGCCGGTAAAGGTGCTCACGTCAGTGAACAACGCGCCGTGGTGTGCTGTTCGAAAATCATTATTCTACCCCCCAATCGAGTTGCATGGCCATCGCGGCAGTGCGTGGCGGGTAATTAAATACGTGCCGCTAGTAACGGACTTTATGGGAAGAGTGTGGGGCTGGGCGCCGGTGGTTCTCACTAAGTTATTCTTATGAAACTCCCCACGCAACGGCTTAGCACCCGTCAGTATTTTGTGCTCCCGCCTTTCCCAGCAAGGCAAGCTTTCAGCCTGCGCCGAATTGACTCGCTCTTGAATCCCGTGGTACCCGTTGTGACGAGCAAGTTGGCCTTGCCCCATTCACTTACTGCGGCGTATACCTACGCGCAGGCCTCCCCCGGCGAGCTTTGTCAGAAACGCCCCCCGTGCCTTCTTAAGTACGCACCCACTTGCGAACCACCGACGCGCTTGTACCGTGCTGTTGGGCTACTTTGGTGAAGTTGCCCACGTCGTTGAAGTCCCACACAAGTTGCAGTCGCCACGCTTGAGTGGTTGGTGTAGGCCCCATACTGGTTTTGGAGCCGCGACGCGGTTGAGGTCCAGCGTGGTGTGCGCAATTGGGCGAAATCCCACCTCCAACCGAAATTTTGTATTCAGGCGTGAACGCTCATATCATCGCCGCTTTGTCCCCGGCCAATACTAGCGAATTCGAAGCGGTTTAGAAATCGCCCACACTCTTCCCATAAAGTCCGTTACTAGTGAAGTAGGGCCTTTCGCGTAGGGCGGGTGTTTACCATGTAGGGTTTCTAGGGTTTAACTGTACTTTAGCTCGTTGGAAAGGCGGGCCGAAACTTGTGTTAACGGTAAGGCTAAGGGGGAAGCGGGGCACAAATGGGGCCCGTCACGGCTACGATATGACGTATTAGGGTTTGCGGCCCAACCCCGATTTCGGGGTATACCCTGATTCGGGCGCCCCGAAATTCGGATTTGCCACACTTTGGCTCGTAAAAAATCCCGAAATGGGCGACACAACATGCGGTTTTTATGATCCCAGCATGTTGTCCGCAAACATGGGAGCACGTGGGTGTGATGGCATGTGCCGTTGACATGCTTGACGTGGGTGGGCTCGGGGCCGGAAAACCACAGCTTGGGAGGCTTAGAAAAGCCTAACTTCGCCGTACACTGTCCGATTCGAGCAAACTAAGTTGCAAGTGGAAGCCCTTCCCCCAAGTAAATATAAGTTTTCAACTTAATTTACGCCTACCGGCCGGTTTTCGCGTCAAAGCCGCCGTCCGATGTCATCCAAGCCCTCGTACAGCCAAATAAAGCTTTTAGGGTTTCAAAATCTGCCACATTCGCACTGGGCTAGCAACCCCTAGACATGTGGTACCCGCATACCCGCTCCGCTAATACGCTCAACAATCAGCGCCCTATATTTCTTCTATTCACGGCGTCGCCCATTTCATGCCCCATGATGGCATGGTGCCGTGCCATTTGCCGCAGGCCGAATAAAGGCCCGTGCTAGGGTACTTCGAAAGCTCTCCGCCATTTTACATGCCCGGTGATGCGCAAGTTTCTAAGGCCAACGATCCGCGCGCCAGGGTGCTTACACTCCAAGTCAACTGCCCCTCAAGCCCAATAGGCCCCCAGCCCGTGCTCCTTGGTGGTATTTCCGGGCACGTGGCAAGAAAAACCAGTGCACACGGCATGCCATTCTCGGTGTCGCCGCTTTGTAGACGGCCGGGCGCAACACAGTCGGCGGATATTAGTGCAATTGTGCAAACATGCTGAGAACCCGGTGTCGAGTAGTCTCCCGGCTTTTCGCGACACTGCGTGTGCCGAGCCACGCATAGAGGCGTGCATAACTTGCACATGCAAGAATTTCGGCTCGCAAAATATGGGCCGAAAATCCAACGTGGGTGCCCACAATAATTGGGGCGTGCCGGTAAAGGTGCTCACGTCAGTGAACAACGCGCCGTGGTGTGCTGTTCGAAAATCATTATTCTACCCCCCAATCGAGTTGCATGGCCATCGCGGCAGTGCGTGGCGGGTAATTAAATACGTGCCGCTAGTAACGGACTTTATGGGAAGAGTGTGGGGCTGGGCGCCGGTGGTTCTCACTAAGTTATTCTTATGAAACTCCCCACGCAACGGCTTAGCACCCGTCAGTATTTTGTGCTCCCGCCTTTCCCAGCAAGGCAAGCTTTCAGCCTGCGCCGAATTGACTCGCTCTTGAATCCCGTGGTACCCGTTGTGACGAGCAAGTTGGCCTTGCCCCATTCACTTACTGCGGCGTATACCTACGCGCAGGCCTCCCCCGGCGAGCTTTGTCAGAAACGCCCCCCGTGCCTTCTTAAGTACGCACCCACTTGCGAACCACCGACGCGCTTGTACCGTGCTGTTGGGCTACTTTGGTGAAGTTGCCCACGTCGTTGAAGTCCCACACAAGTTGCAGTCGCCACGCTTGAGTGGTTGGTGTAGGCCCCATACTGGTTTTGGAGCCGCGACGCGGTTGAGGTCCAGCGTGGTGTGCGCAATTGGGCGAAATCCCACCTCCAACCGAAATTTTGTATTCAGGCGTGAACGCTCATATCATCGCCGCTTTGTCCCCGGCCAATACTAGCGAATTCGAAGCGGTTTAGAAATCGCCCACACTCTTCCCATAAAGTCCGTTACTAGTGAAGTAGGGCCTTTCGCGTAGGGCGGGTGTTTACCATGTAGGGTTTCTAGGGTTTAACTGTACTTTAGCTCGTTGGAAAGGCGGGCCGAAACTTGTGTTAACGGTAAGGCTAAGGGGGAAGCGGGGCACAAATGGGGCCCGTCACGGCTACGATATGACGTATTAGGGTTTGCGGCCCAACCCCGATTTCGGGGTATACCCTGATTCGGGCGCCCCGAAATTCGGATTTGCCACACTTTGGCTCGTAAAAAATCCCGAAATGGGCGACACAACATGCGGTTTTTATGATCCCAGCATGTTGTCCGCAAACATGGGAGCACGTGGGTGTGATGGCATGTGCCGTTGACATGCTTGACGTGGGTGGGCTCGGGGCCGGAAAACCACAGCTTGGGAGGCTTAGAAAAGCCTAACTTCGCCGTACACTGTCCGATTCGAGCAAACTAAGTTGCAAGTGGAAGCCCTTCCCCCAAGTAAATATAAGTTTTCAACTTAATTTACGCCTACCGGCCGGTTTTCGCGTCAAAGCCGCCGTCCGATGTCATCCAAGCCCTCGTACAGCCAAATAAAGCTTTTAGGGTTTCAAAATCTGCCACATTCGCACTGGGCTAGCAACCCCTAGACATGTGGTACCCGCATACCCGCTCCGCTAATACGCTCAACAATCAGCGCCCTATATTTCTTCTATTCACGGCGTCGCCCATTTCATGCCCCATGATGGCATGGTGCCGTGCCATTTGCCGCAGGCCGAATAAAGGCCCGTGCTAGGGTACTTCGAAAGCTCTCCGCCATTTTACATGCCCGGTGATGCGCAAGTTTCTAAGGCCAACGATCCGCGCGCCAGGGTGCTTACACTCCAAGTCAACTGCCCCTCAAGCCCAATAGGCCCCCAGCCCGTGCTCCTTGGTGGTATTTCCGGGCACGTGGCAAGAAAAACCAGTGCACACGGCATGCCATTCTCGGTGTCGCCGCTTTGTAGACGGCCGGGCGCAACACAGTCGGCGGATATTAGTGCAATTGTGCAAACATGCTGAGAACCCGGTGTCGAGTAGTCTCCCGGCTTTTCGCGACACTGCGTGTGCCGAGCCACGCATAGAGGCGTGCATAACTTGCACATGCAAGAATTTCGGCTCGCAAAATATGGGCCGAAAATCCAACGTGGGTGCCCACAATAATTGGGGCGTGCCGGTAAAGGTGCTCACGTCAGTGAACAACGCGCCGTGGTGTGCTGTTCGAAAATCATTATTCTACCCCCCAATCGAGTTGCATGGCCATCGCGGCAGTGCGTGGCGGGTAATTAAATACGTGCCGCTAGTAACGGACTTTATGGGAAGAGTGTGGGGCTGGGCGCCGGTGGTTCTCACTAAGTTATTCTTATGAAACTCCCCACGCAACGGCTTAGCACCCGTCAGTATTTTGTGCTCCCGCCTTTCCCAGCAAGGCAAGCTTTCAGCCTGCGCCGAATTGACTCGCTCTTGAATCCCGTGGTACCCGTTGTGACGAGCAAGTTGGCCTTGCCCCATTCACTTACTGCGGCGTATACCTACGCGCAGGCCTCCCCCGGCGAGCTTTGTCAGAAACGCCCCCCGTGCCTTCTTAAGTACGCACCCACTTGCGAACCACCGACGCGCTTGTACCGTGCTGTTGGGCTACTTTGGTGAAGTTGCCCACGTCGTTGAAGTCCCACACAAGTTGCAGTCGCCACGCTTGAGTGGTTGGTGTAGGCCCCATACTGGTTTTGGAGCCGCGACGCGGTTGAGGTCCAGCGTGGTGTGCGCAATTGGGCGAAATCCCACCTCCAACCGAAATTTTGTATTCAGGCGTGAACGCTCATATCATCGCCGCTTTGTCCCCGGCCAATACTAGCGAATTCGAAGCGGTTTAGAAATCGCCCACACTCTTCCCATAAAGTCCGTTACTAGTGAAGTAGGGCCTTTCGCGTAGGGCGGGTGTTTACCATGTAGGGTTTCTAGGGTTTAACTGTACTTTAGCTCGTTGGAAAGGCGGGCCGAAACTTGTGTTAACGGTAAGGCTAAGGGGGAAGCGGGGCACAAATGGGGCCCGTCACGGCTACGATATGACGTATTAGGGTTTGCGGCCCAACCCCGATTTCGGGGTATACCCTGATTCGGGCGCCCCGAAATTCGGATTTGCCACACTTTGGCTCGTAAAAAATCCCGAAATGGGCGACACAACATGCGGTTTTTATGATCCCAGCATGTTGTCCGCAAACATGGGAGCACGTGGGTGTGATGGCATGTGCCGTTGACATGCTTGACGTGGGTGGGCTCGGGGCCGGAAAACCACAGCTTGGGAGGCTTAGAAAAGCCTAACTTCGCCGTACACTGTCCGATTCGAGCAAACTAAGTTGCAAGTGGAAGCCCTTCCCCCAAGTAAATATAAGTTTTCAACTTAATTTACGCCTACCGGCCGGTTTTCGCGTCAAAGCCGCCGTCCGATGTCATCCAAGCCCTCGTACAGCCAAATAAAGCTTTTAGGGTTTCAAAATCTGCCACATTCGCACTGGGCTAGCAACCCCTAGACATGTGGTACCCGCATACCCGCTCCGCTAATACGCTCAACAATCAGCGCCCTATATTTCTTCTATTCACGGCGTCGCCCATTTCATGCCCCATGATGGCATGGTGCCGTGCCATTTGCCGCAGGCCGAATAAAGGCCCGTGCTAGGGTACTTCGAAAGCTCTCCGCCATTTTACATGCCCGGTGATGCGCAAGTTTCTAAGGCCAACGATCCGCGCGCCAGGGTGCTTACACTCCAAGTCAACTGCCCCTCAAGCCCAATAGGCCCCCAGCCCGTGCTCCTTGGTGGTATTTCCGGGCACGTGGCAAGAAAAACCAGTGCACACGGCATGCCATTCTCGGTGTCGCCGCTTTGTAGACGGCCGGGCGCAACACAGTCGGCGGATATTAGTGCAATTGTGCAAACATGCTGAGAACCCGGTGTCGAGTAGTCTCCCGGCTTTTCGCGACACTGCGTGTGCCGAGCCACGCATAGAGGCGTGCATAACTTGCACATGCAAGAATTTCGGCTCGCAAAATATGGGCCGAAAATCCAACGTGGGTGCCCACAATAATTGGGGCGTGCCGGTAAAGGTGCTCACGTCAGTGAACAACGCGCCGTGGTGTGCTGTTCGAAAATCATTATTCTACCCCCCAATCGAGTTGCATGGCCATCGCGGCAGTGCGTGGCGGGTAATTAAATACGTGCCGCTAGTAACGGACTTTATGGGAAGAGTGTGGGGCTGGGCGCCGGTGGTTCTCACTAAGTTATTCTTATGAAACTCCCCACGCAACGGCTTAGCACCCGTCAGTATTTTGTGCTCCCGCCTTTCCCAGCAAGGCAAGCTTTCAGCCTGCGCCGAATTGACTCGCTCTTGAATCCCGTGGTACCCGTTGTGACGAGCAAGTTGGCCTTGCCCCATTCACTTACTGCGGCGTATACCTACGCGCAGGCCTCCCCCGGCGAGCTTTGTCAGAAACGCCCCCCGTGCCTTCTTAAGTACGCACCCACTTGCGAACCACCGACGCGCTTGTACCGTGCTGTTGGGCTACTTTGGTGAAGTTGCCCACGTCGTTGAAGTCCCACACAAGTTGCAGTCGCCACGCTTGAGTGGTTGGTGTAGGCCCCATACTGGTTTTGGAGCCGCGACGCGGTTGAGGTCCAGCGTGGTGTGCGCAATTGGGCGAAATCCCACCTCCAACCGAAATTTTGTATTCAGGCGTGAACGCTCATATCATCGCCGCTTTGTCCCCGGCCAATACTAGCGAATTCGAAGCGGTTTAGAAATCGCCCACACTCTTCCCATAAAGTCCGTTACTAGTGAAGTAGGGCCTTTCGCGTAGGGCGGGTGTTTACCATGTAGGGTTTCTAGGGTTTAACTGTACTTTAGCTCGTTGGAAAGGCGGGCCGAAACTTGTGTTAACGGTAAGGCTAAGGGGGAAGCGGGGCACAAATGGGGCCCGTCACGGCTACGATATGACGTATTAGGGTTTGCGGCCCAACCCCGATTTCGGGGTATACCCTGATTCGGGCGCCCCGAAATTCGGATTTGCCACACTTTGGCTCGTAAAAAATCCCGAAATGGGCGACACAACATGCGGTTTTTATGATCCCAGCATGTTGTCCGCAAACATGGGAGCACGTGGGTGTGATGGCATGTGCCGTTGACATGCTTGACGTGGGTGGGCTCGGGGCCGGAAAACCACAGCTTGGGAGGCTTAGAAAAGCCTAACTTCGCCGTACACTGTCCGATTCGAGCAAACTAAGTTGCAAGTGGAAGCCCTTCCCCCAAGTAAATATAAGTTTTCAACTTAATTTACGCCTACCGGCCGGTTTTCGCGTCAAAGCCGCCGTCCGATGTCATCCAAGCCCTCGTACAGCCAAATAAAGCTTTTAGGGTTTCAAAATCTGCCACATTCGCACTGGGCTAGCAACCCCTAGACATGTGGTACCCGCATACCCGCTCCGCTAATACGCTCAACAATCAGCGCCCTATATTTCTTCTATTCACGGCGTCGCCCATTTCATGCCCCATGATGGCATGGTGCCGTGCCATTTGCCGCAGGCCGAATAAAGGCCCGTGCTAGGGTACTTCGAAAGCTCTCCGCCATTTTACATGCCCGGTGATGCGCAAGTTTCTAAGGCCAACGATCCGCGCGCCAGGGTGCTTACACTCCAAGTCAACTGCCCCTCAAGCCCAATAGGCCCCCAGCCCGTGCTCCTTGGTGGTATTTCCGGGCACGTGGCAAGAAAAACCAGTGCACACGGCATGCCATTCTCGGTGTCGCCGCTTTGTAGACGGCCGGGCGCAACACAGTCGGCGGATATTAGTGCAATTGTGCAAACATGCTGAGAACCCGGTGTCGAGTAGTCTCCCGGCTTTTCGCGACACTGCGTGTGCCGAGCCACGCATAGAGGCGTGCATAACTTGCACATGCAAGAATTTCGGCTCGCAAAATATGGGCCGAAAATCCAACGTGGGTGCCCACAATAATTGGGGCGTGCCGGTAAAGGTGCTCACGTCAGTGAACAACGCGCCGTGGTGTGCTGTTCGAAAATCATTATTCTACCCCCCAATCGAGTTGCATGGCCATCGCGGCAGTGCGTGGCGGGTAATTAAATACGTGCCGCTAGTAACGGACTTTATGGGAAGAGTGTGGGGCTGGGCGCCGGTGGTTCTCACTAAGTTATTCTTATGAAACTCCCCACGCAACGGCTTAGCACCCGTCAGTATTTTGTGCTCCCGCCTTTCCCAGCAAGGCAAGCTTTCAGCCTGCGCCGAATTGACTCGCTCTTGAATCCCGTGGTACCCGTTGTGACGAGCAAGTTGGCCTTGCCCCATTCACTTACTGCGGCGTATACCTACGCGCAGGCCTCCCCCGGCGAGCTTTGTCAGAAACGCCCCCCGTGCCTTCTTAAGTACGCACCCACTTGCGAACCACCGACGCGCTTGTACCGTGCTGTTGGGCTACTTTGGTGAAGTTGCCCACGTCGTTGAAGTCCCACACAAGTTGCAGTCGCCACGCTTGAGTGGTTGGTGTAGGCCCCATACTGGTTTTGGAGCCGCGACGCGGTTGAGGTCCAGCGTGGTGTGCGCAATTGGGCGAAATCCCACCTCCAACCGAAATTTTGTATTCAGGCGTGAACGCTCATATCATCGCCGCTTTGTCCCCGGCCAATACTAGCGAATTCGAAGCGGTTTAGAAATCGCCCACACTCTTCCCATAAAGTCCGTTACTAGTGAAGTAGGGCCTTTCGCGTAGGGCGGGTGTTTACCATGTAGGGTTTCTAGGGTTTAACTGTACTTTAGCTCGTTGGAAAGGCGGGCCGAAACTTGTGTTAACGGTAAGGCTAAGGGGGAAGCGGGGCACAAATGGGGCCCGTCACGGCTACGATATGACGTATTAGGGTTTGCGGCCCAACCCCGATTTCGGGGTATACCCTGATTCGGGCGCCCCGAAATTCGGATTTGCCACACTTTGGCTCGTAAAAAATCCCGAAATGGGCGACACAACATGCGGTTTTTATGATCCCAGCATGTTGTCCGCAAACATGGGAGCACGTGGGTGTGATGGCATGTGCCGTTGACATGCTTGACGTGGGTGGGCTCGGGGCCGGAAAACCACAGCTTGGGAGGCTTAGAAAAGCCTAACTTCGCCGTACACTGTCCGATTCGAGCAAACTAAGTTGCAAGTGGAAGCCCTTCCCCCAAGTAAATATAAGTTTTCAACTTAATTTACGCCTACCGGCCGGTTTTCGCGTCAAAGCCGCCGTCCGATGTCATCCAAGCCCTCGTACAGCCAAATAAAGCTTTTAGGGTTTCAAAATCTGCCACATTCGCACTGGGCTAGCAACCCCTAGACATGTGGTACCCGCATACCCGCTCCGCTAATACGCTCAACAATCAGCGCCCTATATTTCTTCTATTCACGGCGTCGCCCATTTCATGCCCCATGATGGCATGGTGCCGTGCCATTTGCCGCAGGCCGAATAAAGGCCCGTGCTAGGGTACTTCGAAAGCTCTCCGCCATTTTACATGCCCGGTGATGCGCAAGTTTCTAAGGCCAACGATCCGCGCGCCAGGGTGCTTACACTCCAAGTCAACTGCCCCTCAAGCCCAATAGGCCCCCAGCCCGTGCTCCTTGGTGGTATTTCCGGGCACGTGGCAAGAAAAACCAGTGCACACGGCATGCCATTCTCGGTGTCGCCGCTTTGTAGACGGCCGGGCGCAACACAGTCGGCGGATATTAGTGCAATTGTGCAAACATGCTGAGAACCCGGTGTCGAGTAGTCTCCCGGCTTTTCGCGACACTGCGTGTGCCGAGCCACGCATAGAGGCGTGCATAACTTGCACATGCAAGAATTTCGGCTCGCAAAATATGGGCCGAAAATCCAACGTGGGTGCCCACAATAATTGGGGCGTGCCGGTAAAGGTGCTCACGTCAGTGAACAACGCGCCGTGGTGTGCTGTTCGAAAATCATTATTCTACCCCCCAATCGAGTTGCATGGCCATCGCGGCAGTGCGTGGCGGGTAATTAAATACGTGCCGCTAGTAACGGACTTTATGGGAAGAGTGTGGGGCTGGGCGCCGGTGGTTCTCACTAAGTTATTCTTATGAAACTCCCCACGCAACGGCTTAGCACCCGTCAGTATTTTGTGCTCCCGCCTTTCCCAGCAAGGCAAGCTTTCAGCCTGCGCCGAATTGACTCGCTCTTGAATCCCGTGGTACCCGTTGTGACGAGCAAGTTGGCCTTGCCCCATTCACTTACTGCGGCGTATACCTACGCGCAGGCCTCCCCCGGCGAGCTTTGTCAGAAACGCCCCCCGTGCCTTCTTAAGTACGCACCCACTTGCGAACCACCGACGCGCTTGTACCGTGCTGTTGGGCTACTTTGGTGAAGTTGCCCACGTCGTTGAAGTCCCACACAAGTTGCAGTCGCCACGCTTGAGTGGTTGGTGTAGGCCCCATACTGGTTTTGGAGCCGCGACGCGGTTGAGGTCCAGCGTGGTGTGCGCAATTGGGCGAAATCCCACCTCCAACCGAAATTTTGTATTCAGGCGTGAACGCTCATATCATCGCCGCTTTGTCCCCGGCCAATACTAGCGAATTCGAAGCGGTTTAGAAATCGCCCACACTCTTCCCATAAAGTCCGTTACTAGTGAAGTAGGGCCTTTCGCGTAGGGCGGGTGTTTACCATGTAGGGTTTCTAGGGTTTAACTGTACTTTAGCTCGTTGGAAAGGCGGGCCGAAACTTGTGTTAACGGTAAGGCTAAGGGGGAAGCGGGGCACAAATGGGGCCCGTCACGGCTACGATATGACGTATTAGGGTTTGCGGCCCAACCCCGATTTCGGGGTATACCCTGATTCGGGCGCCCCGAAATTCGGATTTGCCACACTTTGGCTCGTAAAAAATCCCGAAATGGGCGACACAACATGCGGTTTTTATGATCCCAGCATGTTGTCCGCAAACATGGGAGCACGTGGGTGTGATGGCATGTGCCGTTGACATGCTTGACGTGGGTGGGCTCGGGGCCGGAAAACCACAGCTTGGGAGGCTTAGAAAAGCCTAACTTCGCCGTACACTGTCCGATTCGAGCAAACTAAGTTGCAAGTGGAAGCCCTTCCCCCAAGTAAATATAAGTTTTCAACTTAATTTACGCCTACCGGCCGGTTTTCGCGTCAAAGCCGCCGTCCGATGTCATCCAAGCCCTCGTACAGCCAAATAAAGCTTTTAGGGTTTCAAAATCTGCCACATTCGCACTGGGCTAGCAACCCCTAGACATGTGGTACCCGCATACCCGCTCCGCTAATACGCTCAACAATCAGCGCCCTATATTTCTTCTATTCACGGCGTCGCCCATTTCATGCCCCATGATGGCATGGTGCCGTGCCATTTGCCGCAGGCCGAATAAAGGCCCGTGCTAGGGTACTTCGAAAGCTCTCCGCCATTTTACATGCCCGGTGATGCGCAAGTTTCTAAGGCCAACGATCCGCGCGCCAGGGTGCTTACACTCCAAGTCAACTGCCCCTCAAGCCCAATAGGCCCCCAGCCCGTGCTCCTTGGTGGTATTTCCGGGCACGTGGCAAGAAAAACCAGTGCACACGGCATGCCATTCTCGGTGTCGCCGCTTTGTAGACGGCCGGGCGCAACACAGTCGGCGGATATTAGTGCAATTGTGCAAACATGCTGAGAACCCGGTGTCGAGTAGTCTCCCGGCTTTTCGCGACACTGCGTGTGCCGAGCCACGCATAGAGGCGTGCATAACTTGCACATGCAAGAATTTCGGCTCGCAAAATATGGGCCGAAAATCCAACGTGGGTGCCCACAATAATTGGGGCGTGCCGGTAAAGGTGCTCACGTCAGTGAACAACGCGCCGTGGTGTGCTGTTCGAAAATCATTATTCTACCCCCCAATCGAGTTGCATGGCCATCGCGGCAGTGCGTGGCGGGTAATTAAATACGTGCCGCTAGTAACGGACTTTATGGGAAGAGTGTGGGGCTGGGCGCCGGTGGTTCTCACTAAGTTATTCTTATGAAACTCCCCACGCAACGGCTTAGCACCCGTCAGTATTTTGTGCTCCCGCCTTTCCCAGCAAGGCAAGCTTTCAGCCTGCGCCGAATTGACTCGCTCTTGAATCCCGTGGTACCCGTTGTGACGAGCAAGTTGGCCTTGCCCCATTCACTTACTGCGGCGTATACCTACGCGCAGGCCTCCCCCGGCGAGCTTTGTCAGAAACGCCCCCCGTGCCTTCTTAAGTACGCACCCACTTGCGAACCACCGACGCGCTTGTACCGTGCTGTTGGGCTACTTTGGTGAAGTTGCCCACGTCGTTGAAGTCCCACACAAGTTGCAGTCGCCACGCTTGAGTGGTTGGTGTAGGCCCCATACTGGTTTTGGAGCCGCGACGCGGTTGAGGTCCAGCGTGGTGTGCGCAATTGGGCGAAATCCCACCTCCAACCGAAATTTTGTATTCAGGCGTGAACGCTCATATCATCGCCGCTTTGTCCCCGGCCAATACTAGCGAATTCGAAGCGGTTTAGAAATCGCCCACACTCTTCCCATAAAGTCCGTTACTAGTGAAGTAGGGCCTTTCGCGTAGGGCGGGTGTTTACCATGTAGGGTTTCTAGGGTTTAACTGTACTTTAGCTCGTTGGAAAGGCGGGCCGAAACTTGTGTTAACGGTAAGGCTAAGGGGGAAGCGGGGCACAAATGGGGCCCGTCACGGCTACGATATGACGTATTAGGGTTTGCGGCCCAACCCCGATTTCGGGGTATACCCTGATTCGGGCGCCCCGAAATTCGGATTTGCCACACTTTGGCTCGTAAAAAATCCCGAAATGGGCGACACAACATGCGGTTTTTATGATCCCAGCATGTTGTCCGCAAACATGGGAGCACGTGGGTGTGATGGCATGTGCCGTTGACATGCTTGACGTGGGTGGGCTCGGGGCCGGAAAACCACAGCTTGGGAGGCTTAGAAAAGCCTAACTTCGCCGTACACTGTCCGATTCGAGCAAACTAAGTTGCAAGTGGAAGCCCTTCCCCCAAGTAAATATAAGTTTTCAACTTAATTTACGCCTACCGGCCGGTTTTCGCGTCAAAGCCGCCGTCCGATGTCATCCAAGCCCTCGTACAGCCAAATAAAGCTTTTAGGGTTTCAAAATCTGCCACATTCGCACTGGGCTAGCAACCCCTAGACATGTGGTACCCGCATACCCGCTCCGCTAATACGCTCAACAATCAGCGCCCTATATTTCTTCTATTCACGGCGTCGCCCATTTCATGCCCCATGATGGCATGGTGCCGTGCCATTTGCCGCAGGCCGAATAAAGGCCCGTGCTAGGGTACTTCGAAAGCTCTCCGCCATTTTACATGCCCGGTGATGCGCAAGTTTCTAAGGCCAACGATCCGCGCGCCAGGGTGCTTACACTCCAAGTCAACTGCCCCTCAAGCCCAATAGGCCCCCAGCCCGTGCTCCTTGGTGGTATTTCCGGGCACGTGGCAAGAAAAACCAGTGCACACGGCATGCCATTCTCGGTGTCGCCGCTTTGTAGACGGCCGGGCGCAACACAGTCGGCGGATATTAGTGCAATTGTGCAAACATGCTGAGAACCCGGTGTCGAGTAGTCTCCCGGCTTTTCGCGACACTGCGTGTGCCGAGCCACGCATAGAGGCGTGCATAACTTGCACATGCAAGAATTTCGGCTCGCAAAATATGGGCCGAAAATCCAACGTGGGTGCCCACAATAATTGGGGCGTGCCGGTAAAGGTGCTCACGTCAGTGAACAACGCGCCGTGGTGTGCTGTTCGAAAATCATTATTCTACCCCCCAATCGAGTTGCATGGCCATCGCGGCAGTGCGTGGCGGGTAATTAAATACGTGCCGCTAGTAACGGACTTTATGGGAAGAGTGTACACACAAAACACACACATTTCCAAGCACTCACACACACACACACATTTTTTAAGCACACACACACACACACACACACACACACGCGAGGACACGCACGAGCACGCACGCACAAACTCTCTCTCGAGTACACACACACGTATACACAAACATGCATACATATACACACACATCCAAGTGCACACACACACACACACACACTCTCTCTCTCTCTCTCTCCCAATTCCACAAACACGCATACACATATGCACACATTCAAGTGCACACACACACACACACACACACACACACACACACACACACACACACACACACACACACAGACGCACACATATACACAGACGCGCGCATACTAGGACGAGATAGATGCAAATGGGAGGGCGAGGTGGGCAGAGGTGCAGTGGGCTTACACTCCCACAGTGTTAACAAGCTCCCCAATCATGCGCCACTTGCGCGGCTCCTCGTCAAAGTATCGCGCCAGACCGCCACCCACAAACAGCCGCCCTACTGCCCCCACACCATCCTGACCACATCGCACAACCACATAAGCTAAGCAGCCGCAGTTCGCCCAAGCGCTTGCAAGTATCATTCATATGCATCAACCACAGAACCCATCCGTTCATATCATTGATACAATTCACTGATTTATTTCGTACTCGATCGATCGTGCATTCGTTTAGTGACTCGACTGCATTTGCCTCTTATTTGACAGGTGCGTGAACTTATATTATTTGACTGTGTTCATTTCCAGTCATTTACCCATTTTCATTCCATCCACTCACTGTTACATGAATGTTACTTACTCCCAATAACGCCATACACTCGCGCTTTCGATTTATTGTGTTAGTGTTTCCTTTCCTTAATTGTTTCTTTATCTTCTGCATTGTCTAAGAGGAGGGGTCAAACCTTGACGATCCATTTTATTCCCGCCGTTGCGGCTGTCGCCCCCGCCACACTAGCGCCCACCCCCACCGCCTTCAACATGCTGGAAGTTGCCAGAGACAGCTCCGCCCATCCCTGCGCGCCAGGCGACAGTCCCACCCAAACTCAACCAACCCAATCCGACACCGAGGCAATAAAATCTAAATCTAAAATAACCCCCCGACTATATAACCCTCATTAGTGCATGCGCAGCTCTCAGAACAGTTTCGGTTCACAAATAAGACAGGTCGGTACCCTGGGGCCGTAAGTATTTCACAATCTGCCGTCAAATGGCATTTAGCTTCAGAAAAGGATAGATATACAAGATACAACACGATTGTTAACACATACACATACACATAGACAAACACTCACGCACACACACATACACTTACACAAATAATACACACATAAACACACATCCAATTGATGTGTTAGGCAGATTATGAATAAATAATATGCACCTTCCCATAATATGATATTCACTTCAAACACGCACTTAATAACTCGCAGAAAAAGTATAAACCCTAATCACGCAGAAAAAGTATACACGAAACACATGCTATTTCTGTCTGAGGGCGTGGCAGGTCTTCGTCCTAAAGGCGTGTCAGCTTTGAATTCTTAGATATGCAGCTAAGCTCAGACACATTTACCAAAACAACTGTCATTATTTGAATAAATCAACAAAGCAAACGACAGATGCATTGATTCGTCCTTTGATCTTATTTCAGCAAGTAATACTACCTCGTCACCACCACCAGCACTGCTATCATTTACCACAACCGCTGCACATTACAGTGGGTTAAGGTGGCACGCATGCATCGGCATGTTCTGTGATATAACCCCCACGCACCGTGACATGCGCCAGAAGGGTAGCCAGCTGATATGGGAGGTAGTCGGGCGTCACGCTGTGCGGCCAGTTTTGAGGAATGAAAAGCGCTGAACGCGACACATCACCAGCAACAACACGGACGGGCGTCAGAAAACACACCAGTCAGCGAACCCCCCCCGACATAAGCTCCTCTTTCCGTTGTGTTCAAAAAGCCATTGAACTCCCGCGCACGAACTAAGCTCCATTGAACTCGACTGCTAGAAACACGCGCAAAGGTGTCTGGGTATATTTGACATTATGTGTCTTTCCACGATACAGGGTTATAGTGATGCATGGAGGTGAAAGGTGGTGTTGTACGACATGTTATGGTGCGGTGTGAAGCGATGTGATATGATGAGCTATGGTGTGATGTAACTTGAGATGGTGTGAAGTTATGTAGTGTTATGTGACCTGATGTGGTGAAGTGTCACATGGGGTGTGTGTAGTGTAATGTTGCAGGATGCAATCGTATTAGCGATCGAGCACGCGCGCGCGCGTGTCAATATTTGGGGGGGGAGTTGCATTTCTACCCGATGATGACATTATGTGGTGTTGCAATGCAGGCCATATGATGCGATGCGATGTGATGTGATGTGAAGCGATGTGACTTGAAATGGCCTATAGCCGTGTATTATGACGTCATGCGACATGCCGTGATTTCGTATTGTGTTTAGTGTAGTGATGTGATGTGATGTGATGTGATGTGATGAGATGAGGTATGATACGATGTGATGTGGTGTGGTGTGATACGATGTGGTGTGGTGTAGTGTGGTGTAATGTGTTGTGGCGTTACACAGGGGTGGTCTGATGAGATACCGCGCTGGAACTGAAATCGCGCGCGCGCGCGCGTGTGTGTGTGTGTTTGTATGTGTTTGTGTGTGTGTGTGTGTGTGTGTGTGTGTGTGTGTGTGTGTGTGTGTGTGTTTGTGTGTGTGTGTGTGTGTTTGTGTGTGTGTGTGTGTGTGTGCGCTTGGCTGTTTGTGTATGTCTGTGACGGTGTGTCTGTCTTTGAGCACATGCTTAGGTGTGGGTTTATATCTGTGCTTTATCTGTGCTTCTGGGTGTGCTGTTCTTTCTACCTGTGTGGATAAGAGTATCTTAAAGTAGGTAAGACAAAGGGCAAATGTGTGTGTGTGTGTGTTGCATGTTCTGTGTGTGCGCATCTGTGTGTGTCTGTGTCTGTGTCCTCTGTGTCTGTGTGTGTGTGTGTGTGTGTGTGTGTGTGCGTGTGTATGTGTGTGTCTCTACTGTGTGTGTGTGTGTGTGTGTGTGTGTGTGTGTGTGTGTGTGTGTGTGTGTGTTGCATGTTCAGTGTGCATGGCATGTGCGCGGCGAGTTGATGGTGGCTCACATCTGGCCTTGTCCAGTGCGTTGCTGCCAGTTGATTTCAATTCCAACGACCCCCTGCCTTGCTTCAGCTCCTCCCAGTCTCCCTCCCCCTCCAAACCCCCATCTGGCCGCACCCGCCGCCGCATCCGCCCCTCCACCTCCCACACCTGCAGCGACCGCGACGCGGCCGCCCGCTCCTCATCCACAGACGCACGGGAACGAACTCGCCGCTGTGGCACACACGTCACGCGCGCCGACCTACTGGACCCAGGCACTTGAGTCCTTCCAGTAAAGCAAGGACAGAGGACGCGCAGCAGCCCATTGCATGTCAATGACGTGATTGAGATTGAGAGGAGCGTTAGGTGGCGGCGAAGAACCAACACAGAAAATGCAAAAGAAATTAAGCATCAACAGATGGAAAGGTCGGCATCAGCCTATGCATGACAGATATTCCGAACAGAGCTCGTGATAGAGAATTAGGCCTGAGCACTTGATTTTGAGTCAATGGGCACAGTTGGTGGTAGTGAGGCGTATGTTTGTGGAATGTCGCTGTCTAAAAACACTTGATCGTCGCCTCACTCGAGGTGTTGCGACGGGCTACGATAGGCGCTAGGGAATGCAGTTGGGAGGTGAAGCACCTGAGTGAGGCATCCGGCCCGCTGCGTAATATGCAGCCCACGAACGTGCGGAGCTTCTTGCTGTAGACGGTACTGCTGCCTACTCGCGGCGCTCGACGTATAGCTAGTTGAATCATTTTCACGACCGTTCGCCTTCAGCGCAGCGTCCCCCTGTGAACGATCGAGTGTTCGCGCGGGATGTTTATGGACTTCTATGCATGTCAAGGGTTAATGAGGGGGTTGTGAGTCACGCTTCGGGGGTCGATACCCCACGTGGCTGGTTTCGAATAAAGGGCGAGCAAAGCGGATAAAGGCGGTGGAGTATCGTCAAAATACAGTGCTTAGGGTTTATTAGGGTTTAAACGCCTGGAGGGGTACGCGTGTATAAGAATCGACACCGGCAGTTGGTGTGGCGTTTTCAAGACGGCATAGGCGGCAAAGTGCGTGGGGGGAAATGGAGGATTGAAAGTCATAAACGAACACAGGCGCCGAGTGGGAAGAGGGTTGCTTGCTGTGGCAACAAGGAGTCGCCGTTGCTGACTGTAACGCAGCGCAGTCGCGACGCGAGGAAACATTCACTGTCATCCAACCAACAATATAATAAATAGCAGCCGCAGCAAGACACGCGCCTTACTCTGCGAATCCAACCCCGGGCTTCGTCGCCTCCTTTTAGTTCATACGCTGATTATCGCTACTACCACTCTGTCCCACCGATGACTGTGGACTCTGAATACTATTTAAACAAAGGCACAGGATGCACAACAGTCGACGGGACCCTCGTCGAGTTGCTGTGACGCCACGGTAGAGAATAAACTGAATAAGGCCTGCCGGTAATTATTATTATTCATTTAGCGATGCGGTAAAGATCATTAAGGATAATCCTTATAAATAAACCTGCCGGTCCCATATCCCGGAGCCGGTGCGCGGAAGGAAAAAAAAAAACGAATATAAAGCAAACTATAATACCATTAATTACAAATTTACCCTAGGGCACGTTTTGCCAAAGATGTCAGCTTGCTTACAATTTGGCCAAAAGACACCCACAGACAGGGTATGGGGGTCGATTAGCGCAGGATTATAGGGATGGGTGGGTGGGTTCGCGCGAAGCCTAGATTGGCTGAGCGCGAAAGCAGAGAGTGCCTAGGCTCGTGGCTAGTTACGGCTTATAAGGCACGGGCTAGCTAGAGCTGACCGTTGGGGAAGTCGTTGGTCGTTGGCTGCGTCTAACTGCTCGGGCAAGGTGGTTGCCCTGCAAGCGAGACGCGCCGATATTAAGGGTAACAATAACCGCTAGAGTTACTGTCCCGTACACATGATATTGGATATGCAAACCTCTAGATTCAAATCAATCTGACCATTTACCCTAGGGCACGTTTTGCCAGTAACCTAAAGCCAAAGGCTTGCACAGCCAGAATTAGTGTTGCGGGGGGGACGGAGTGAGCCAGCCGAAGAACCGCCAAGCAGCAGGTGTTGGGGTCATGGTTGGGTCAATATATTTGCCTTCGGTCACAGAGCTATTCTTGTCCCAGCCACCCATAAATTTGATTACGGGGAGGGGCGCGCCGATGCAGCTGGCAGCGGACGCGGCGCCTTTCCGTAGGCTGTGCGACGTCCACGTGAAACCGGTGGGCGCGGATGAGTTGACGGTGCGGAGGGCGAGGGTGAGCCAAGCGGAGATGGTGGACGCGGCGCCCCACTCGGTAGAAGGTTCGGAAGGTGAGAAGCTCCAAAAGGCGAGTGGGGGTGGCGTGTTGTAGAATTTGTTGCAGAAGGCTGCGCGCTGCTCCGTGTAGTAGTCAAGCAGGTCTGCCAAGACGGGGTTAGCGGCTACAGGGATAGCGATGACAGGTTTATCGCCAGCGTCGCGGCGCTGGTCCCCTTTAGATTTGCGTACGAATAGGCAGATTTGTTGAGAAGGCATGTCGACAACTAGGTCGCCGGTCTGGCAGCGGGCGCCAGTTTCGGCGCGGCAGAAAAACATGTAATTGACGCACACCGCTAAACAGGCCATTAAGCGTTGCATCTGAGGGAGGGACGCAGGGGTCCACGCGAAGGTACTGTGTAGGGCGTTGGCGGCGTGTAGGATGTCCATGGCGACTTGTGCGGGTAGCGGGAGGCGCGCGGTGGTGGGAAGTAGGCGGTGCTGTAGCATTTCGAGGCCACGGCGGGCGTCCGCCATGAGTTCGCCCACGGCGATAGGTTGGCGCCGGTGGTCGCGGAAGAACTTATTAACCGCGGAGAAGTAAGGTTGCAGCGAGCTGGCAGCAACCGTGCCTAAGAGGGCTAGCCAGGCCGTGTAGCGGACCATCGTGGCTGGCGTGGCATGTAGCGGGGCGATATTTTCCTCTGCACAGAAAACAAAAAACTGTCTGATTGCGCTATGGTAGCTCGAGTACGTAGAGGGCGCTAGCGAGCTGCTGAGTAGGGCAACCGCCGTAACCCCGAGCTTATCCGATCCTAGGAGGTCTTGAAAAGTTTCAGCCATATCGGAGGACCAGGGCGACTGTGCTGCTTCACGGCGTAATCCGTAGCGCGGCGGTCCTGTACGCAGAGGGGGAACGTGTTGTACATGAGTATTTAATCGGTCCGGGCGTATCGCCCGGCCAATCGCACCGCGTCGAATGTAGAGCCAAGAGGGGGTGATAGACGGAAGGCCACGATGCTCCACGCGGGAGGTCCGACCCCTTCGCGCTTGCCTAGCCTGCCGGTAAAGAACAGGTCGCGGGACGCTGTGAAGTGCACGGTCTCGGTGGCCAAGCGGGCGAACGCGTGGTACCACGTTTTGTTTCGCCATTAGGGGGCGATGACCGTCGCCGCGGCTTGAGCTTGTTCGAGTTTTGCGGCGAGCACTGGGAGGGCAGACCAAGGGGGGTTGCAGTAGTTGTTCTCGCGTTTCCACGCTGCGTCGGGGAGGTGTAGGCAGTCGACGTCCTCGCATAGGGGGTCGCACCAGCGGGTGTTGAAGCGGGGCAGTTGCGCGTTGAGCATAGAGGCGAAACGGTCGATCGTATGCGGGCCCCACCGGCGCTGCAGGTGGTCGAAGAGTCGTGGGTTGAGTTGCCAGTCTTCGGAGTCCATCTCGCGGCTGAGCGTGTCGGCCCAGACGTTGGCTGCCGACCGGATGTAGCGTGGGCGGATGTGGATGTCGTTGGTGTCGAGTAGGAACCACAAACGCCGTAGCTCGGTCATCATGACGGGTGACCGAGACGTTAGCTTGGTTAGGACGGCGACCACGGCAGTGTTGTCCTCGTGGAGGAGGACTTGTCGTCCTCGGAGTTGCGGTAGAAAGGATTCGACCGCGTGCCGGACCGCTCGAAGTTCCTTCCACGTAATGTGCTAGAGGCGGTCGGGGGCGCTCCAAAAACCGCGGGCTTGGTAATTGGCGTCCTCGTTGAGGACGGCCCCCCATCCGTAGTCGCTCGAGTCGGCGTGCAAATAGGCGGTCTCGATGGGCTTGTAGATTGACCGGCCGTTGTGTTGGGAGGGTACCGTGCGCCACCACTCGAGGTCGCGTCGAAGTTGGTGGGTGAGGCGCACGCGTCCTCCCCAACCGGTACGGGTAGCCATGACGTTGTGGAGCTCGCGCAAAAAGAATCGGGCGGGCGCGACGGCGAGGTAGAGAAACTGTGCTTTCCCCGCGAAAGCTGCGAGTTTGCGTGTGAGTAGCCATCGTGCGTTGGACGCTGCTCGTCCGAGCAAGGACGAAGCTTGTTGTGCGAGGTGTCGCAGTTTTCTGGGTGGGGCGCGGAATTCGCCGCGTTGGAAATCCACCGTGAGGCCCAAGTGGTCGCCGACTTGCGTTGGCGTCCACACACCTTTCTTGGGGTTGCGTTGTAGGCCGAGGCTGCCTAGCAGGGCTTGGACGCGCTGCCGCAGTAATAGTGCCTCGTCGTAGGAATCCGCCAAGAAGAGGAAGTCGTCCATGTAGGGGAGGAGGCGGGTTCCTCGCCATCGTGCGTTCCGGAGGAAGCGCTTGGACGGGCGGCGTGGGCCGGCCGGTGTAGATGCGGGCGTGGGAGGTGGTGGGCGGCGTAGGTGGTTCGTAAACACTTGCGTGAGCTTGCAAAAGTTGTAGGCGGAGCCCGACCACCCCATGGGGAGGCACGCGAGGCGCCATAGGGTGCCGCGGTAGTTGACCGTGAAGTAGTCTCGGTCCTCCTCCCGGATGCCAAGGGTGTAGTACCCATCGGTGAGGTCGAGTCAGACGAAGTAGTCCCCCGGTCGAGATAGATGGCGGAGGTGCTTGAGGGTCTCGCAAGTCATGTTGAATATTGAGCAGTGGCGGTTGAGTTCTCGAAGGTCGATAATCAAGCGCCATTGATTGCATCCGGGTTTTGGAACCAAGAACATCCGGGAGACGTAGCGGGGGTTCGTAGAGCGCTCCCACGCGCCGCAAGCCTCGAAGCGTGGTAGTTCCGAGTTGAGAAACTCGAGTTGGTCGGGTGTGGCGTCTAGCATGGAGATGCCGTGGTTGAACGGCTTGGGACGTAGGCCGTGCTTGAACTTCACACGTACGCCGTGGCGGATCCAACTTAGGACTTGGCCGCTCGCGCCGATGCGCTCCCACTCCCGCCATTTTCGACGTACGCGGTGGCGCATGAAGGAAGATGTCGGGGAGCAGGAGTCGGCGCGGCGGGCCACACCATCATTTCTTGCTGGGGGGTTTAGCCGAGTCGGTCGGCTTGGGGGGGGGTGGCTCGTGCCGCGGTTGCTGCTGCGGCAGCGGCCTTGCGTTTGTCGGCGGCGGCCTTGCGGGTTCGAGCGTCGGGGCAGGTGGGCTTGTCCGGCGTGACCTTTGCGAAAGCGGCGCCGGCGGCGGCTTTGCTGGCGGCGTGTAAGCTGACTTCAAGCGTGCGGTCGACGAAAGCTTGGCGTAGCGCGTCCAATGGGCCGGAGACCGCGGTAGGACGCGGTCGTCAAAAGCGCTCGTGTGCCAATTCGGCAAACACGCGGTCCGCATCTGTGCTCGTTTGTCCGCCCTTGGTGAGGCGGAGGAAGCCCAATCGAGTACGGGCGGCCTCCTCCGTCGCTGTGTGGGTGCGATGACCCGCTCGGATGAGGGCAATCGCTGCCGCCTGCTCTGTAGGTAGAGGTGGGCCGTGCGACAACGTGTCCAAAGCCTCGCCAATTGCCGCGTTGGCGCAACTGTCGAAGAAGGCATAGCACCCGATGTGTAGGTACTCGTCGTATGCCGCTTGGGTGCGTTTGTCGCTTAGAGCTCGGGCGGTGTCGTCCGTGAGAGTCCACAGACGTGGCTCCTCGACGTCTCGAGGGGGACGTTCGAGGCCGGCCGGGATGACTTCGCCGTAGTAGGTGAAGTCAACGAACTCGGCCGCGGAGGGGTCGGGTTCGTCTTCGAGCAGGTCAATAGGTGGCTCGGGGGCCGCCTTACCACCCTCCGTCGCTGTTGCGTCGGCGGGAATGGACTGCTGATGATTAGTAGTAGCAGGTGTAGCTGTCGTCTGTTGGAGCTGTGCGAGTAAGGAAGCGTTAGCCGCCAAAAACTGCTCAGTAATCCGTTGTTCCGATGCCAAAACTGCCGTACGAATCTGTTCGGCTGTGCGTTGTTCGAGTGAGGTAGCGTGAGGGTCGGCCGCTGCGGCGGATGTAGACTGCTCGGGCTGCATGTTGGGGAACTGCGTAGCTGAACGAGGGGAAGTGTCGCGTGACGCTCGAGTGCGCATGGGACGAAAGTAAGATTTTGACACCCTGCTCGACTACGAGAGTCGAGACTGCATTCGCGCGAAGCCTAGATTGGCTGAGCGCGAAAGCATAGAGTGCCTAGGCTCGTGGCTAGCTACGGCTTATAAGGCACGGGCTAGCTAGAGCTGACCGTTGGGGAAGTCGTTGGTCGTTGGCTGCGTCTAACTGCTCGGGCAAGGTGGTTGCCCTGCAGGCGAGACGCGCCGATATTAAGGGTAACCGTAACCGCTAGAGTTACTGTCCCGTACACATGATATTGGATATGCAAACCTCTAGATTCAAATCAATCTGACTAGAAAGCAGTGGAATCCACCAGCACCAAAGGAGAATTGACAACATGAGCACCGACCGGGAAATTGGACGGGTAACAAAAGGAGAATAAATGGGTAACAAAAGAAGCCCAAGAAACCAAGAAACCTCCTAAAGCCTATATTCAATTAAGAATAAGTGCACGGCTCGTAG
>JAPMLY010002938.1:0-2500 GCA_026401115.1 Tetraselmis chui | reverse complement strand
ATTACGCTGTTACTGCTTAGGCAAGGGGCTGTGGCAATTGCTGCGATTGCTTACAATATTTTAACTCCCCAGGAACGTCGACACAAAGTGAAGCTAGGTGTGTCGATAGGTGTACTTGGTAGAAGAGAACCATGCCCAACTTGCTAATAAGTCCTGAATGGCAAAGTAGAGTGGCCCGAGAGACAGCAGTTTGTCCAATTTGCCGGCACATGTTGTAAACAATTTCAATTTCAATTTCAATTTCAAGCTTGATACCCCTTAACTCTCCCCTCACAGCCTTTGACGTATGGGTAAGGTTTAGAGATACCAAGTCCATCTCACCCTCAGGAGTCCTAGGGCCCTTACTTCGCTTCTTGTGTTTCTTGTCGGGTTCTATCTTCTCCTTTCTTGAATTCAACCCGCTCTTCGCGGGGCGGTCCGCGGCTTCACCCTCTTCCTCCCCGTCCAACGGTAACTCCACCGCATCCGCATCTCCACTCGCCGACACCACGAAGGCCAGCTAAGGCCGACAAGTTGCACCATTTAGAGGCATGTACTGCACGAAGATCTTGAACTCCATTGGCTCACGCGATTCTTTCGTGGGCGGCACGTCGCGGACGTCTACAACCACCCCCACCTCCTCCTCCTCCTCCGAGCCGTTGTCGTCGGCGACATCACTAGCCGCGGTCTTTGCCTTCCGAATTTTCTTTGTCGTCTTTTAACATGCGGGTCAGGTAGATGTTGGTCGCAAATGCCATCCGCGGTAGCACCTTCTGCGGCCTCCTTCTCACGTTGCTTGCTGACCTTCCTTTTTGCGGCGGTATGTTGAGCGGGGAGCATGTCCAACTCCTTAATGCGCCACTAGGCGAGCTTCATCTTGTCAATCATGTCCGTCCATTATTGTCTTGATGGGGGTACGCTTCATCGTCCAAGAACTCGCCAACGACTTGAAGCGGGTGGTACACAGTCATATGTAACAGCGTGTCGGGTTGTGACAAGGCGGGCATGCGGGCTAGGCAGGCGGTTATCTCAAACATCACGCCCGTAATTTCCGTCTTGATCTCCAACCACCACGCTATGTTACCTTTCCTCCCCACGAAGAGGTGTTTCAAGCGGCCGAGCGCGAACCGCTTGGAAATTGAAATTGAAATTGAAATTGAAATTGTTTACAACATGTACCGTATGCGCCGGTTTTTCACCAAAGGCCGGATGCGTCGGCTGCTGTCTCTGGGCCCTCCCAACTATGTCAAACATGGAACTTACAAGTCAGGGCTAGACCGTGAACCACCTATGTCCAACCTCTCCAAGTGTGGTCGGGGGTTTTACTCCCCCCCGGGGAGGGTCTGAAGCGGTTTGAAAGCGGTGTGCAAGGATGGCATGGGGAGGTGCATTATGCAGAGGCTCGGCGAGTGGTCGTGCGTGATTTGGTGCGGTAGACGAGGAGGAGATAATGTAGCCATTGGACGGTGTGTGCGTGGAGTGAAGAAAGGATGCGAGATGTGTCGAGTCGTGCTTTGGTGATTAGTTTGTCGGGAGGGTCGGTGCGGAGGGTGAGGAGGGAGGTGAGACTTGCTATGGTGATCGAGTGCGGGGTTCCCGTGCGGCTCATGACTATGGGTAAGATATCGACTTCGGTACCTGGCCAGTGGTTTCGGATGGCGTTTGCGAGGGGTGTGTATTTGTCCCTAATCAAGCTAGCTGTGTGAGAGAGGTTGTGGTCGGTGCAGTACTTCCATTCCCCTATCTGTATTTTCCTTATAGATGAGTATCGGCGGCGGCCGTTGTTGTGACCTACGAAGCGAGGTTCGAGGAGGCGTATGAAATCGGGTTTGTGCGCCGGGGGACGTAATGCAGGTGGGAGGATTTCGGGGGGGAGGATAGCGGGGCACGAGGTTAGAGAGTCGGGCGAGAGACCTTCGTCTGCGTCAACAAGGCGGGTGGGCATGTGGGTGGGGTGCGGAGGGTGGCAGTCGAGGGGGGTGGAGGGGGGGGTGGGGCGGGTGAAGGACTTGATGGGTTTGTTACCGAAGTCTGCAGTGATAGTCTCCCAGCGTCCTCCGTTGTGGCGTTCCAGGAGGGAGAGTAGGAGTTGTAGCGCGCTGTTGTGACGGTCCTGTCTTAGGCCAGACATGGAAGGGCAGTTACCGGCCATGTGGCCGTTGCTGGTGAATTGGCCACACATGGGACATCTCATGGTGGGGTTGTGTGTGAGGAGGCGGGTGTTGTGGACGCCCCATATGAACTCTTGTTTGTGGGTGAATTGGGTGTTGGTGAGTGTTGCGTGTTTTTTGTGGAAGGTGAAGTCGGCGCCGTCTGCCGCGGCGCGGGCGAGGAGGGCGCCGTGTTTGGATGTTTGTGAGAGGGGTGTAAGTGTGTGTTTGCAGCTGTGGGTGTGTGCGTCGGCTTTGAGGTTTGTGTATTTGTAAGGTATGGGTGCCCCTTGAGTCTGTGGTATGAGGGTGTAAGGCCAGGTCCAGTGACCAATGGTCACGTCGGAGCCTGTGTTGTATGTGGTGTTTGG
>JAPMLY010002937.1:0-34881 GCA_026401115.1 Tetraselmis chui | reverse complement strand
GGAATCGGGAACGGATAGTTACACGGAGGGTCGTGCCGGCCCCAAAAGGGGGCCGGGTGTGGTGACTAGAGAAGTGAGAAGAGAGAGATGGCGGCCGATGAAGGCACCGGCAGGCCCGGCCGACCGCCACTAATAGGGAATAGAGTACCGCTAATAGCATAACAATAAGTACTAGGATGACAAATAGCTACCTTGTACATAAACAGGCGCCCGCCGGCGGCGCAGCGGCGGCGGCCCCGGAGGGGGGTGCGCTCGCATGCCCGTCGGCATCCCCTCACCTCCCCGTGGTGGGCGCTAGAAACCCCGTAGCCGTCCCATGCCTGGCACGGTAGGGGGCTTAGAGGGCCGACAGCTCGATCCGTGGGATTAGCAGCTGTCGGGAAAGCCCTTTATAGAGGGCTTTTGAAAAAATAATTTCTGTGCAATACCGGCTCCAAGATCTCCCGCTCGGCCCGTCCGATAAGTTTTTTCGCATACAGATGCTATTGAGAACAGTCTTACCTCGAGGGGGTGGGACCTGTACTTTAGGAGCGTTTGATTGCGAGGAGGGTACGGCCAAATCATCGGTGGGAGGAGGGTGTTGGAGCTGGTGGTGGCCACCCGGGAAGCAACGCCAGGAAAGGGCGCTCGCTAGCCGCCGACCAGACATGTGCCAGTCGACACTTCCCAGGGGGTGAGGCAAGACATGGCTCAGGCCGGTGGCCGGTCGCATGCGGAGGAGCGGCTGTGTGAGGCGGCGGCGATCCTTAGGATCAGCCGCCGCCGGAGAGCCCTTTACGGAGGGCTTTTTGGAAATTAAACTAATGTCCGTACCCGGCGTCGAGCTAGTTGGGGAGCAACACCAGGGTAGGGCGCTCACTAGCGAGCCGCCACGCCGACAAGATACGTCTCCCGAGGGGGGAGGAGTAGGCTTGGGCGGCAAGGAGGCCAATCGCGACGGAAGGAGCGACAAGATCTGGCGACGACGACCCTCCCGGTCGGCGCCGCCGGAAAACCCCGTACGGAGGGGTTTTTGACTAATTTCCGTGCACCCGCGGCCCGACGGATCCGGCTACGGTGACCAGACCCCCCCCTCCTCGATACCCACTACCGGATAGACGAGACCCTTGCGGGGGGGGGCGGGTGAGCGCGGAGGCCCCAACTTCAACAAAGTCTGCTAGGTGGACGCGCGATCAGAGGGGGGAGGGTACGGACGTAGGCCGGACTACCTGACAGGTACCCGGGTACCAGACAGAGAAAAAAACGGGGAAATGAGCGGGGAAAATTCAGGTGCGGAGGCAGGAGCGCCCATTTCTTCTATGTTTGTGTTTCTCGGTCCCCCCTACCTCCCCTCGAGGTGATGGGGGACCTCGACAAGGAGGACCGTCGCGTCGGCGGATGCGGCGGTGACCTTGACGGGGCTTACGAGACGGGGCGGCGGGATCGACGAGCGACCATGCGAGGAGGGGTTTTATGCCAGCCTTTCCCCTCCTATCTCCGGCAAGACCGAAGTCACGCGGGAGCGGAATTAGGCTGGCCCGTCGTCCCTCCCGAACGCCGACCGACCACGGCCGGTCGGCACCCCGGTTCGGTGGGAGCGGGCCGAGCATCGTGAAGGTCGAGCAGCATTTTAGTTTTGCATTTCTAGACAAGTGGATTTATTTTTAGATCTGTTTTTCTTGATTACAAAATTACTACGCTGTTACTGCTTAGGCGGGGGGACTGTGGCAATAACTGCGGCTGCTTACAGTTTTTTAACTCCCGAGGAACGTCGACACACAGTGAAGCTAGGTGTGTCGATAGGTGTACCTGGTCGAAGAGACCCGGGCCCAACTTGCTAATAAGTCCTGAAAGGCAAAGTAGAGTGGCCCGAGAGACAGCAGTCGGTCCAGTTTGCCGGCACATGTTGTGAACAATTTCAATTTCAATTTCAATACATAAACACTAGGCAACGGGATGCTAGCGCTAACACTGCCCTGAAGACATAGTCTTCTCCTCCAGCGGCAACCACGCACGACACACCTAGCACGGCGCTAACATCGCTAACCGGGAATACGACCACGAATGTATGCGACATGCCATGAGACACGCAATCACTAGCACCCACTCCACAGCCTCTCACTCCCCCAACGCCACCAGCCTCATACTCCCCCGATGGGAACACACACCATACCGCCACTCCAAGTACATCAACTCACCATACACCCACCATCTGCACCCTTCCCAACGACGCAAACACCTTCCTACCCCATGACCAACACACCGGCACACCCACACCATTCGGAACACGCGCCAACCCCATTCGGCACACGCTGGATGGTGGACATCTACCTCGTCGCCAACCCCCTCGCTACATTTTCTTTGCCCTCGCACACAGCAATGTCCGCCCTCCATAATAACACACTCGAATCCATATACAATACTCACCTTCCAACCCCTCCATCACCATCCCCGCCTCTCATCGAATCTTACTCACCACATTCCTCATGCATCTACCACCTCCACCCTAACTCCACCCACCCCATCACTTACCCCCTTCCGGAGCGCACGTCACTAACATAGCCACCCCCGCAGAGGCGTCCTTGCTTGGGATTGGCAAGAATTCGTTCACACTCACGGCTCCAAAAAAGGCGGCTCCTCCCCCTTGGAACGGCTGCCACCCACCCCGCCTCGGATACACGCGTCCAAATTCTGGTGACCTCCACCCCTCCCTCTCACACCATCAATCGTGCAAAACTCGCGGACATCGATATCGGCCTACAACTCGGATACATCCACCTCCTCACGGACAGCGCATGCTCCTTCTGCCACATCCAAGGCTTCATGAACTGCCCATCCGCCTACCGCCATCACATCCACCGCGGCACACTTTACTCAGTAACACAAACTCTCAAAACACGCTGCAACTCAGGCATTCGCACCCATCTAGGCAAAATCAAAGTCCACAAACGCTCTCTCGGCAATGACCTCGCAAACGCTCTAGCTAACCAAGTTGCAGACGGCCACCCACCCGACACGACCTACACCACGGGTTGAGACGTGTCTCTTGGCATTTGGACCTAGCTATACACACTTATACCCCAAACCCTATGAGAACCCACGCGGCCACGCCCCACAGGTACACTAACCTCAAAACCGACGCACGCACGTACAACTCCAAACAAATCCACACGCCCCTCTCACAAACCACAAAACCTCGCCCGCGCCGCTGCGGACGGGGTGGACATTACCTTCCACAAAAAACATACATCACAAACCCATGTCCAATTCACACACAAGCAAGGATTCATGTGGGGAGTACACAACACACGCCTCCTCTCACATAACCCCACCATGCGTTACCCCATGTGCGGTCAATTCACCATCAACGGCCATATGGCCGTTAAATGCCTTTCTATGTCCGGACTTAGACATGACCGCCACAACAACGCGCTATAACTCCTCCTCTCCGTCATCGAACGCCACAACGGAGGTTGGTTGGTGGGAGACCATCACGGCGGACTTTGGTAACAAACCATTAAATGTGTCACATCCGCCACACTCATCCACACCCCCCTTGACTGCCAACCCCCTCTCCCTCCCATATGCCCATCCGTCTAGTTGTTGTTGACGAAGGCCTCTCGCCCGACTCCCTCACCCCATGCCATGCCATCTTACCTTGAGACGTACTCCCATCATCGCTGAGATCCCCCGCACACAAACCCGACTTCATCCGACTCCTTGAACCTAGATTCGTCGGACACACAAACGGCCGACGACGTTACTCCTCGACTACAAATGTTCAGACAAGGGAATGGAAATATTGCACGGACCACAACCTCTCCCACACCCCACAACTGATTCGCAATAAATACACCCACTCGCCAACGCCATTCGACAACATTGGCCGGGTACCGAGTTCGACATTCTACCCATAGTCATGAGCCTTACAAGTACACCCCACACCTTCACAATAACCAGTCTCACCTCCCTATTCGCCCTCCGCACTGACCCTACTGACAAACTCGTCTCGACAACACGAATTGACATAACACACATCCTATCACAACTCCACTCGCACATTGTCCAATGGTTGCACCATCTCATCTACCGCACCAAATCTCGCACGAGCACACGCCGCACCTCCACTCACCGCACCCACAAACGCCCATGATTGGTACCTACCACCCTCACGCACGTCACACTCCCCCGGGGGGGAGTAAAACCCCCAACACCCTTTGGAGAGGTTGAATTTAGGTGGTTCACGGTCTAGCCCGGACTTGTAAGTTTCCTGCATGGCATAGTTGGCATACCGGTTTCACCCGGTACATGTTGTAAACAATTTCAATTTCAATTTCAATTTCAATAGTGCATGCTTCCCTGTCCCACGGGCTTAGACCTGTGGGGGGTTGATTTTCCTGTTTTCCATTTGCTTGGTGGTCTCCACTGCTCTTTCTCGGCAGAAATTGGAATCTAGAAAAATATGGGGAAGCTGGTACTTGGTACAAGTACCTTGTCGCCTCCAAGTGTTGCATTCTCGGCGTGGCTTAAGAGTTTCCTTAGTATAATCTGCTAGGTTTATGCACAATGTAGTGCTTTCCTTTTGCTGTGCTTTGGATTCCGTGATCCTCTTGTCACTCTTGCCCTCTTGTTTCCCCTCCCACTTTCCCTGTCCGTGCTCATCTGGTTCTTCTTGTAAGCATTGGTACTTGGTACAGCAGATAGAACTGACATCGGCGAGCAGTACGGGTAGATATTACGTTCGGATGATTCGTGTGCAGTTCGCGTTTTACACATGTCGCTAATTGGGAAGTTCCGCCTCAACATATCCGCTCAGATAATAAGAAATTGGTTATCGGATCAGACATAAGCCAAAGGCCAAGCGTCAGCACATATTTCCGTCATCCGGCCTTTCAGGTCGCTAGCTGACAGCCCAGTCGAACTGCATACCCGACACGCTTGGCAGATACAGGCGGTTAGTAATATTTGCGAAGTTTGCAGAGATGTCGTATACCATCGCGTTTCGATCGGTGGCCGGGAGTTGCTCATCAACTCGGGGGGCGCCCTATAGAGAGTCCCGGCGATTCATTGCTGTATCGCCTGGCCATCAACCGATCCACCACGGCCTGCCAACCGCCCCCCTTACCCCTGACAAGGCTCATAGGAGGACACGGGAAGCTCAGGTAGTCAGGGCAAAGTTAGGAACAGTGGTTGGTGCCACGGCGACGGAACCCTCCTGCCAAGGCTCCCCGTTGTGGGCTGAGTTCGGAGAGGCTGCTAGCGGCGAGTGGGAGGGTGAGTGACGGACGCCTGAAATCCTTAATGTACTGAAATATCATGCATTCCGCCGCGTTTGACAACTTGAATGAGATTTCCCCCTCGCCATGAAAAAAACTCTTCCGTGTTCTCTCCTGCGTCAATTCAAAGCGTAAAGTCACTGCAGCCGGGCTGCTTTAATGCGAATCGTGGTGTGATTCGGACTTAATTGGCTGCGTGGCTGCCTTCCGCGCAGGTGTGACCTCCACTTTCGGCCCAGACGGCTCCGTCCGTCAGCTTCCCGAGTATTATGTGCCGGACGCGTACAAGGAGTGGGGGGTTGAGGTGGTGGACTGGACGCACATGACCAGCACGCTGGTCTCAGACGATGGACTGTCCAATGCGGTGAAGAAGTTTATGCCGACGGTGGGCTGTGAAGCGGACGCAGTAGCGTTCGTGGAGGAGGGCCACCAGGCGCTGCGCACCCTGGAGGAGCACAGAGGCGAGGCGAAGACCATCAGCGCCGAGGGGAGCTACAGGTTAGGCAATCTAAAGGGCTTGTCAGTATGGAGGTGTCTACTCAGGGGCTAAGGATCTCAACTCACACAAATGTCATCGTTTTTCATTTAGTCAGCACTTAATCCAAAATGACTGAGCCTTTTTCGTATGCGTTTTGCCTACTGAACAGCCTGGGGCCAAGGGAACTGGCCGAGGAGGGCAAGGGGTTTGCCAAGCAGCGGATTGAGGCATGCGTGATGGGGGGGTTGGAAGGTGAGTATTGTATATGGATTCGAGTGTGTTATTATGGAGGGCGGACATTGCTGTGTGCGAGGGCAAAGAAAATGTAGCGAGGGGGTTGGCGACGAGGTAGATGTCCACCATCCAGCGTGTGCCGAATGGGGTTGGCGCGTGTTCCGAATGGTGTGGGTGTGCCGGTGTGTTGGTCATGGGGTAGGAAGGTGTTTGCGTCGTTGGGAAGGGTGCAGATGGTGGGTGTATGGTGAGTTGATGTACTTGGAGTGGCGGTATGGTGTGTGTTCCCATCGGGGGAGTATGAGGCTGGTGGCGTTGGGGGAGTGAGAGGCTGTGGAGTGGGTGCTAGTGATTGCGTGTCTCATGGCATGTCGCATACATTCGTGGTCGTATTCCCGGTTAGCGATGTTAGCGCCGTGCTAGGTGTGTCGTGCGTGGTTGCCGCTGGAGGAGAAGACTATGTCTTCAGGGCAGTGTTAGCGCTAGCATCCCGTTGCCTAGTGTTTATGTATTGAAATTGAAATTGAAATTGTTCACAACATGTGCCGGCAAACTGGACCGACTGCTGTCTCTCGGGCCACTCTACTTTGCCTTTCAGGACTTATTAGCAAGTTGGGCCCGGGTCTCTTCGACCAGGTACACCTATCGACACACCTAGCTTCACTGTGTGTCGACGTTCCTCGGGAGTTAAAAAACTGTAAGCAGCCGCAGTTATTGCCACAGTCCCCCCGCCTAAGCAGTAACAGCGTAGTAATTTTGTAATCAAGAAAAACAGATCTAAAAATAAATCCACTTGTCTAGAAATGCAAAACTAAAATGCTGCTCGACCTTCACGATGCTCGGCCCGCTCCCACCGAACCGGGGTGCCGACCGGCCGTGGTCGGTCGGCGTTCGGGAGGGACGACGGGCCAGCCTAATTCCGCTCCCGCGTGACTTCGGTCTTGCCGGAGATAGGAGGGGAAAGGCTGGCATAAAACCCCTCCTCGCATGGTCGCTCGTCGATCCCGCCGCCCCGTCTCGTAAGCCCCGTCAAGGTCACCGCCGCATCCGCCGACGCGACGGTCCTCCTTGTCGAGGTCCCCCATCACCTCGAGGGGAGGTAGGGGGGACCGAGAAACACAAACATAGAAGAAATGGGCGCTCCTGCCTCCGCACCTGAATTTTCCCCGCTCATTTCCCCGTTTTTTTCTCTGTCTGGTACCCGGGTACCTGTCAGGTAGTCCGGCCTACGTCCGTACCCTCCCCCCTCTGATCGCGCGTCCACCTAGCAGACTTTGTTGAAGTTGGGGCCTCCGCGCTCACCCGCCCCCCCCCGCAAGGGTCTCGTCTATCCGGTAGTGGGTATCGAGGAGGGGGGGGTCTGGTCACCGTAGCCGGATCCGTCGGGCCGCGGGTGCACGGAAATTAGTCAAAAACCCCTCCGTACGGGGTTTTCCGGCGGCGCCGACCGGGAGGGTCGTCGTCGCCAGATCTTGTCGCTCCTTCCGTCGCGATTGGCCTCCTTGCCGCCCAAGCCTACTCCTCCCCCCTCGGGAGACGTATCTTGTCGGCGTGGCGGCTCGCTAGTGAGCGCCCTACCCTGGTGTTGCTCCCCAACTAGCTCGACGCCGGGTACGGACATTAGTTTAATTTCCAAAAAGCCCTCCGTAAAGGGCTCTCCGGCGGCGGCTGATCCTAAGGATCGCCGCCGCCTCACACAGCCGCTCCTCCGCATGCGACCGGCCACCGGCCTGAGCCATGTCTTGCCTCACCCCCTGGGAAGTGTCGACTGGCACATGTCTGGTCGGCGGCTAGCGAGCGCCCTTTCCTGGCGTTGCTTCCCGGGTGGCCACCACCAGCTCCAACACCCTCCTCCCACCGATGATTTGGCCGTACCCTCCTCGCAATCAAACGCTCCTAAAGTACAGGTCCCACCCCCTCGAGGTAAGACTGTTCTCAATAGCATCTGTATGCGAAAAAACTTATCGGACGGGCCGAGCGGGAGATCTTGGAGCCGGTATTGCACAGAAATTATTTTTTCAAAAGCCCTCTATAAAGGGCTTTCCCGACAGCTGCTAATCCCACGGATCGAGCTGTCGGCCCTCTAAGCCCCCTACCGTGCCAGGCATGGGACGGCTACGGGGTTTCTAGCGCCCACCACGGGGAGGTGAGGGGATGCCGACGGGCATGCGAGCGCACCCCCCTCCGGGGCCGCCGCCGCTGCGCCGCCGGCGGGCGCCTGTTTATGTACAAGGTAGCTATTTGTCATCCTAGTACTTATTGTTATGCTATTAGCGGTACTCTATTCCCTATTAGTGGCGGTCGGCCGGGCCTGCCGGTGCCTTCATCGGCCGCCATCTCTCTCTTCTCACTTCTCTAGTCACCACACCCGGCCCCCTTTTGGGGCCGGCACGACCCTCCGTGTAACTATCCGTTCCCGATTCCGACAGGTTTTGGCCCTTCCACCAAGTTACACTAGAGAAGAGCGTGTGTAAAGCGCTCGGCGCCACGCTAGTCCTACCTACTCCCACGTAAAAAATAGTAGAGCGTGTGTAAAGCGCTCGGCACCACGCTAGTAATTCATCGTCCAACCGACACTACGCAGTCTACGCTTCGCCTTCGAGCTAGTTGTCCGCGACTGCCCTACCATCTCCCACGTTAAAAGGATAAGAGCGTGTGTAAAGCGCCCGGGGCCACGCTCGCCCCACCCAGTTTCGAGTCTCACCTAGCCTCTAGCCTACCGATGCTCTCGACCGGATATGGTTGTTTAAAACCGACCCGCGAAAATTCGGCCCGTGCGTACTTTAATTTGTATTGTTGTTGTTTTTTTCCGAGGCAACGCCGCAACGCTCACCTTAGTGGGGAACTTACCTTTCCCACGGCGAAAGGAGGGAGTCAACACGAGCAGCACCCGTCTATGCTTTTGCGTGTCTACACGCTCCGAACAGCCATGTTGGCTTTGCTTCTTCCTCGCCGGTCGCTCTCATGCGTCGGCTAATTCGCCCGTGGACAGTTTTTTCCGCTACATGTCAGACTACTACATTGCGTAGTAAAATTGGAACCGCTTCTTATCGGCAACTCGCCGGTAGCGGCACGTTCCTGTGAGCGCATGTCACTACACCTACCCAGCTTGAGACACACGCTACAAGCACTACACCTTCGACCAAGATGGCACCTTCCTCAACGCAAGCTAGGACGACGTCAAGACCTCGGCTACCTTGAGGGGGGTGTTAGCACTAGCATCCCGTTGCCTAGCGCTTATGTACAAGGTAGCTATTTGTCATCCTAGTACTTAATGTTATGCTATTATCGGTACTCTATCCCCTATTAGTGGCGCTCGGCCGGCCTTGCCGGTGCCTTATTCGTTGGCCGCCATCTCTCTCTTCCCGTTTCTCTAGTCACCACATCCGGTCCCCTTGTGGGGCCGGCACGACCCTCCGTGTAACTATCCGTTCTTGATTCCGACAGTGAGTGGTAAGTGTGAGAATGCAAAGACTTGTTGAGGGGGTTACAGTAGAGTTCGGTTTGGATATGAAAGGTTACGCAAAGGGCTGAGAGGAGGTCCTCACAAGTGGCCCATCTGTTGCGTGTGGTAGTGGTGGATGTGGGTGAGTAGAATAGTGGATTTCTGAGCGGGAGCCTAGTTGTGTGATGAGGTGGTAGACCTCTTCTTCGAATGTGCGGTATGTGAGGTCGGGGCGGAAGAGTTGGGAGAGGTTGCGGATGCGGGGGCTGGAGCATCAGCACTACCCTCATGTAAAGCATCACGAAGATAGGAACCCGACATGCCATGAAGAACCACAATGAGACGTTGCATGAACTTCCGACGCACATCCCCCAGAAACCGACGTAGACCGACAAGCGAAGTGTCGTATGCGGACATAGTTGTCCGACCGCAAAGAACGAGCATCCGCAGCACCAGGGAAGCGACGAGAAATCCAAAAAATGGCGAAGCAATATACCAGCTCTACCGCCATATGTGCTACGGTGCCAATCGATCCCCATCCTCTAGAGAGAAGGTATAGGTAGTTGTCATGAACCAACTAAAGGCGTGCCAAGAAATGTCCAAGTGCGGAGATTAGCGTCGAGTTTACCATGTTGAGCCCCCAATGCAAGGCTGCCAAGAAGTGCGAGGGGAGCGCTCAGCGGAGGAACACATGAATTTGTACGAGCACTAGTGAACGCGACATACACACCCCCACACACACCAACCGCGTTACCAGCTCACTACACCAAACAAACCAGTTTTTCAACAAAAGGCAGCCTTCCTTACCAGCTATCTTGTGCTATAATTCTAGTCTGAATCAACTCTCCGACGCGACGCACGCGCTGAAAAGGTTGGAGACACCCGACCTATCCTATGTGAACATGCTTTCCCCGACCTTTCCCTCAGTCGCCCACCTGCCACCACGACCCATGAATACCCCTCCACACACACACATTTCTCAGTCATTGGAGAGACCCCAGCTACCATGCTCCACTCTACGGTAGTGCTTCCCCTCCACAATATGGTGGACCATAATATATTATCCCCAACCCTTGAGATAACTATTTCGGCAAAATTTATTTTCGAGTTCGCCAAAAGCTTTGACATCCATGTACGCCACAGCGACGTACACATATGTGCGAGAAGGCTTCCCGACAACACTCCAACCTCCTGCTACCCAAGCAACTATAGAGGGGCACAAGCAACGTGGAGGTAACGCTCACCGACAGGAGCGCAGCCCTCGCGGTTCTCCGCTCCCAAGCCACGCCCACAACACAACCTTCGGCAGGTCATTTACTCGACCGTTCTACCCGGAGGTGCCGGATTTCACTCCCCCCCCTTTCCTCCCAAGTCACTTTGCTGAGGAGTATAGAGTGTGGCTATCCGGCCCACACCTCAGCGGGCTCACTACTCAGCGAGTGAGGTCTCGTTTGACCTCCTTGCTTTGCGAGATGTGGCGCCAAGAACCCGCCCCGCTTGCCGACCCGCGACCCGTGCGCTATGCGGCAGTGGACGACAAGTGGACAGCCTACGAATAAGATTCCTCCACTCCATACCCAAGACCCGTCGTGTATTTCCTCCCGGCTGTGATCCTCGCACTTTTTGAGGTGCGGGACGTAAAAAGGTGAGCCGACAGTCCGAGTCGGCCCGACTCGAACTCATTTTCCGACCAATACGTGTTATGTCTACTCTTCTCATTTGAGGACGCCTTAATCGCCATCCCGGACGGAGGCGACTACGTCTTAGTGTCCATCACCCCAAATCCGATCTATCACGGGTTGACTCCTCTTCCCGACTTTCTGCCTCTTCGCTTTCCAAGCCCGACACCTACCCCCCTAATCACATGCGAGGACGTCAAAAGTGCCCCAAGGCCACACACGCCACGGAGCCCAACCGGCACCCCCTCGCCCTGCCATGCAGCCCCTCGCTATACCGCTCTACACCAGCACAAGAATACATGCATGCAAGCACCTACCATGAACCATCGTTTTCTTCCTATGGCAACGGACCGCGGTATGGTGCACCTTCCGCGATGCGCTCCGACAAAACCACCCGATTCGCTAAGGGCCGACGACTTTCCCCCCCCGACAGCCACCATCTGCAACTCCCAAGAAACAAAAGGTGCTCAACGTCTTCTCTCTTGCATTGGACTATTGCTAGAAAGGCGCCCTACCTTCCTTCCCCCAACGCAACTGCGGGGACGTCTACCTCCCTCCTCGCCTCCTCCGCCTCTCACCCGATCGAGTTGTTTTGACGAGCAGAGTCATGCTACAGTACATTGCATACCATCGTAGAGGTACTCGTTACTAATTATAATTCGTGCTTTTCCATCGGAAGGACGTACATTGTGGGTACGTCGCTACTACAATTTAGCGCGGGTTTTGATGCGTGATGAACTACCAGTACCTCCCGGTACGTACAAGTACGCACAATAAGCTAACCAACTAGACGATGCGCTGGACGAGGTTCCCAATGCTAAACGAGGTTCCCAATGCTAGACGGGCCGCGTCGCTAGTATGTTGGCAACGGTTGTACACGGCAGAAAATGGGCCATTTGAGTTAGATGGTCTACTACAATCAGCACACTGTTAAAGCCATCGCTCTCAAGTAAGTGTGTCAAGTAGTCAAGACGAACTGTGTGCCACGGTATGGGTGGAACATGCAATGGGTAAAGAGTCGCAGCCATACGCGGTCGAATCTTTGCTCGTCAACATATGACGCAGCGTTCACAAAAATCTTTCACATATTGACGAAGTCGTTTCCACTAGAATCTGTCGAGTGCTTTAGCAAGTGTGCTAGCAACTCCTCTGTGACAAGCTGACGAACTTTCGTGCAGCTCTGTGATCAATCTCAGTTTTTGTTTTGGTTGGTTGGCAACGTGTTGCACTTGACACGTAGACCAAGCGAGAGCAGGTGCAAGCTAGCTAGACGAAAGTTATTTAAGCCTAGTGCAATAGAGGCAGGTGACAAAACTTTTCTAACAATTCCTTTGTTCGATTACAATTTATTTTTAAACACTAAACAGCCAAGCATCTTCGCATCTCTCCCTCCATTTTCACTTCCACTTGTAAGGACAGCTCTAGCAAGCAAAACAAAATAGATTTGTGTCTGCAATTAGCTCACACAAGGCCAATTACCTCACTTGTTTCGGAGCTCTCTGGTCGACGCACGCTTTCGTTGTTGCTTGATTCGTTCGACGTTGTATGATTGATTCAAAAGGGCTTCTTTCGGACTTTGCTATTACGTGGTGATCGTATTGAATATCGGATGTTCCAAAGCCTCAAACATTAAGCTTGTTTTAAAGCGTGAACCCCGTATTGGTAAAACTTGGTTTCCCGCCGGTTCGATATTACCTAACGAAGCAAAGCTTGTCGACGTTGCCGTTCGTGTGTTACTTGAGGAAAATGGCCTTATTTTGACTCTTGATGATTTATCTATGTTGAGTATCAATCTGGTTCGAGTGTCGTTGCCTAAAAGCAACCATTAACTTGTTAACGTCTTCTCGGCATCTATTCCGGTGCCTTTCATGACAGCTAACATACGTGCTCTTGCTAAGCTTGTGCAAGCTTTCACGACAAAATCGACCATTAACATAGATGGCACTTACGTCGTTCCAACTACGATTGACATTGATGGCTCCTCACGCCGACTAACTCTGGACAACTTCCTGAAATGATACGTAAATTTGAGTTAGTTCACTTTGCTTACGTGGCTCAAGGAGAGGCTTTTCGTCGAGCAGTAGCTACCAATTAGCTGCTCTATCACCAGGACATGTGGTTACCGAGGCAGTTTCTTTTCTACTCTCGGTTCTCAATTGTCGACTTTGGTCATGTGTGGATGTTGGTTAGAGGTCACATTAATCGGATGTGTGGAGAGACGCCAACTGATTTACGTATGGGGGTTCCGGCCCCTAGAGCCAAATTTGTTGGCTTGACCGTAACTCTTACTAAAATGCAGCGTAAAGCTGCAATTAACTCCCGCTACCAGTCAGGTCGGGACGCACGTGAGCTTGAAGACTGGCTCGAGGCAAAGCCTCAACGCTTCGCCATGCTCGGGATTAACGCTGACTCGTACAATGTTGTTGCGTGGGTAACGTCTCATATCTCTATACCTTTGGACAATTGGTGGCTCAATCGTAAGCAACAAGCTGCTAGTACAAACTCTCTTGACACTCTGGTGGAGGAGACTCGTAAGACGTCCTTGTTACATAACCTCCGAGACGACGTAATCAACACCATGCTTGGACTTACGCAAGGAAACATGAGTTACGCCGACTACAGTCAATTGTTAAACGACTTTTCACGAAGGTCCCGTCAACCCCTCACATATGATCTTCCATGCATTCGATTCATCAGTGGACTCGCTAAATTTCAATTTCAGACCCAAGCTAAGTTCCATCGTTCGCAACAAAGGGGTTTCAAGTTACCGTTAGTGGAGCTACAAAAGTTTCTGAACGATCTCGTAACTCATTCGCCACATCTAGGTCGTGCTAGGCCAGCAACTACCGAGTGGACAACCCCTAGAGGTGGATAACTAACCAAGGAGAGACCTAATAACAATGCTTTGGTCGAGGCGTCGAAACGTTGGCAACGTGGTGAAGGATTGGGGCTTGGCCGCGGTCGTGGTCGTGGCAATGGACATGGAGGCCGTGGTCGAACTTCTTTAAACACTAGCCATATAGATTCTAACGCCATCGCATGACCTTTGACCCCACATGAGCGTAAACGTCATCAAGAGGAGGAGCTCTACTTCAAATGTCACAAGAAGGGGCATTATCTCTTTCAATGCCCGAAGCTCAAGGACAAGGAGGTGGTGGGAGCTCCATCAAAGCAAAAATAGTGTTGGCAAGGCTGCTCTTCCGACGAAATGGAGCACATGGCTACGTATACTAGTCGTCTTGAGACACTGCGACCGACAGAGGTTGTCAAATCACACTCGACACCTTCATCGACTACAATCGCGACACATGCGAAATAAGTAGTAGGTCGTCGTCATCGAACCAGCAGAGAGAGAGAGAGAGTCATAGACTTGTAACCATTAAACCATACGTTCAATTGATTGGAAATTGGTTCTCTCTGTTTTCGAACCTTTGCACGCACGCTTTGACTTCACGTTGGAGGGTTGTGCTTATGACGAGGGTCATAACTCACACGGTGACTTACCTCACTCCTCGCCGAGTGATTCGATCATGGAGAGAGACTTGAGCGGTGAGCGGGTGTTCATTCATCCACCATGGGAGTTGGATAAGCAGATCGGTCGTCATTTTGAGAGTTGTTGGCGTACAGCTCCGACATATACGATGGATGTGTTTGTTCTTTCTAAGTGGGCTAAGTTCAACGAGCTCACTCGACACTAGAAACTCTACCAAGAATTCCCAGCAAGGACACAACTATTTGCTTGTCAGTCGTTGGACGATCCGACCAAACAAGAGGTGGTTGCTCCAGCCCCTTGACATGTTCAACAGTGGTTAGTCGACGCCGATTGTACGTTTTACGATCTAGCTCCGACAACATTCTGCGATGAACCCACCTCGGTACCAGTACCACCAAACGTCCCGGAAGAGTCCATCACTACTCTAAGACAGTTTCCCCCGGAAGCTACTGCCCACTTAACGGACCTCATTGAAACTCGGCCCTTGATTCGAGTTGAGCTAACACCGAAAACTCCTAATGGCGGACAGCTAGTTTCTGTATTACTCGATTGTGTTGCGACTCTTGACTTCCTGTCGGAAGATTTCGTAAGACACTGTACTTTACAAACTCGTAAGTCTCAGACCAAGACTAAAGTTCGACTCGCCAATGGTCAACGTGTGACGTCTTCGACATTCTGTGACATTACCTTCGAGCTAGCTCGCCAAGAGTTTCAACTTACTTTTTACGTTTTACGTGATCTACGCGCTGCTGATCCCGTACTTGGTTTACCATGGCTTGACGACGAGCACGCATCCTTACAGATCGGCACGACGCGTGTTTTCAACATTTTGGATGAAACATTAGTGGACACGCAAATCGAGGAGCGACGTCCTCAATGCCTTTCAATGTCCTCTAACGAGATTCACAAACTCATGCGCAAGACGCGCCGCAGTAGGGGACGTAACGTTTTATTGTACGTGATTGACATCTCGCCAGCAACGGAGTAGCCGGCGAAATTTCACACTCGAGAGGAACTTACCCCAAAATAACGTGAAAGCTTCTTGTCGTTACTCTACGATGACTTCCATGAGTTACTGCAGCCAATGGATTCGCCGCTTGTAAGCCGACAGTGGGATCATCCCATTGACACAATTGGCCCATTAAAGCGTCAACGTCTTAACCGATTTTCACCTGCGGAGCGCCTTGAGCATAATCGACATCTCAAAGACGCAACGGAGGCTGGCCTGATTCGACCCAACCACAGTGAGTTCGGCTCGCCAATTTTATTTGTGCGTAAGGCCGATGGCTCGCTACGACTGTGCATTGACTACCGTGGGCTTACCGAGGTTACGCGTATTGACGCTCACCCACTTCCGCGCGTGGATGACACCCTCGATGAACTTAAGGACACGGTTTTTTACACTAAGCTCGACCTCGCGTCTTGCTTCTGGCAAGTTTGAGTGCATGATCAAAACATCCACAAGACTGCGTTTCAGACACATGATGGCCTAATGGAGTGAGTCGCTATGCCACTCGGACTGTGCAATGGACTAGCTACGTTCGAGCGAATGATAAATGACATCTTACGCGACTTTTTACACAAGTTCGTCAAAGTCTGCCTCTATGACGTTTGTGTCTTCAATCGCACTGGTGAGGGGCATCTTGAGCACCTACGCCTTGTTCTCCAACGGTTTAAAGAGGGAGGCTTGAAGTCACGCCTTAAGAAGTGTTTCTTCGGACTTCAAGAAATGGAGTACATGGGTTACATAGTGTCTGCTGGAAAAATCTCCGATTCAACAAAGAAAGTCGATACCGTCGCAAACTGGCCAATGCCTACGACGCACAAGGAGGTTCGCAGTGTTGTGCAATTTTGCAACTTCTACGCCTGATTCAACCATCATTTTAGCGACTTGCGGCACCATTGACGGACTTACTACGGAAATCCCATCCACATAAGGTTACGATGATGCTTGCGTGTTTGGAAGCCTTTGAGACTCTCAAGTTACGGCTCATTTCCGCGCCATGCGTGGTCCTTCCGGAGGTTAGCTCGGACGCAATGTTCACCGTAGATACAGATGCTTCGACATTGGGGATTGCAACGGTCATGTTGCAAGACCAAGGAGGAGGACTTCAATCTGTCTCTTAGTGGGCGCGAGAGCTGAATCGAGCTGAACGTGGCAACACCTACTCTGCGCTTGATTTAGAAGCTTTGGCCGTATGCGAAACAGTCAAGCATTAAGGGTGTTACCTTGAAGGGAGATGTGAGTTCCTTGTCGTAACATACCACGACACACTTCGACATCTGCTCATGCAACCGAACATCCAGTTGAACAAGTGGCAAGCACGTTACCTGCAAATCTTGCAACCGCTTGTGGGTTCGATGACACTTGCGCACCGCAAGGGAGCCGTGAACGAAGTTGATCCGTTAAGTCAGCGACCAAACTTCGTACCTCGTGCCACAGTTACAACGTTTGGGGATGGCGAGGTTACGACGGAGGTACCAGCAGTTGTTAGAAGACGCGCAATTAAACTTATTGATTGGTAACGCGTTGCGCTATAGCCTTGATTTTGCTAATCTCATTCGCGAGGGGTCCTCCCAAGACTCGTTCTATTGGGACGAGAGTGAGTGGACGAAAGAAAACCGGATTGAAACAAGAGTTGGGTACTTTTGGCGTCTCTATCGTCTTTATGTCCCGCGGAACTCTAAGCTCCGACTGAGATTGATCTGCACGACAGTTCGTCAGGTGGTAACAAAAGAGTTGCTAGCACTCGTCCTAAAGCGCTCGACAGATTTTGGTGAAACCGAATTCGCCAAGATGTGAAAGATTTTTGTGAGCGCTGCGTCGTGTTTCGACGAGCAAAGATTCAACCACGCATAGTTGCGACTCTTTACCCCTAACATGTTCCACATAGACCGTGGCACACAATTGGTCTTGACTACTTAACACAAATTGAAACTGTTTACAACATGTACCGGGTGAAACCGGTTGAAGTCTCTTGGCCCTCCCAACTTTTCCATGTAGGAAACTTATAAGTCAGGGCTAGACCGTTAGCCGCTTAAATCCAACCTCTGCAAATAGTCATGGGGGTATTTACCCCCCCCCCTTTCCGAGAGTGTGTCAATGCGTGGTGTCGTGCGTGTGGGGTGCGGATGTAGATCAGGGGCGGGTGTTTGGTTCGAGAAGGGTCGGTGTGTCGTGTGGTCGTGCGAGACTTAATGCGGTAGATGAGAAGGAGATGGTGCAGCCATTGGACGGTGTGCAAGTGGAGTTATGTGGGAATGCGTGACGTGTCGAGTCGTGTTTTTGGGATGAGTTTGTCAGGAGGGTCAGTGCGGAGGGTGAAAAGAGAGGTGAGACTCGTAATGGTAGACGAGTGCGGTGTTCGTGTGCGGCTCATGACGACGGGTAGAATGTCGACCACTATACGTGGCCATTGTCGGCGAATGGCATTGGCTAGGGGGTGTATCTGTCGCGGATCAGTTGGGCGGTGTGGGAGAGGTTGTGGTCCGTGCAAAATTTCTATTCCCCTATCTGAATCTTTTTAATCGAGGAGTATCGGCGGCGACCGTTTGTGTGACCGACGTATCGAGGTTCGAGGAGCCGAATAAAGTTGGGTATGTGTGCCGGGGGCCTCAGCGCGGGGGGAAGAATCTCGTCGGGGGGGGGTGGCAGGGCATGAGGTTAGGGAATCGGGCGAGAGGCCCTCGTTAGCAGAAACAGGGCGGGTGGGCATGTGGGTAGGGTGAGGTGGATGGCAGTCAAGAGGGGTATGGGTGTGCGTGGGGGATGCGAATGACTTGATAGGTTTATTACCAAAGTCGGCGGTGATGGTCTCCCATCGGCCTCCGTTGTGGCGTTCCAAGAGGGAGAATCGGAGTTATAGCGCGCTATTGTGGCGGTCCCGTCTCACGCCGGACATAGTGGGGCAGTTACCGGCCATGTGGCCGTTGCTGGTGAATTGTCCACACATTGGGCAACGCAGGGTGGGGTTGTGGGTAAGGAGGCGGGTGTTGTGCACGCTCCATATGAATTCTTGCTTGTGAGTGAATTGGATGTTGGTGAGTGTTGTGTGTTTTTTGTGGAATGTGAAGTCGGCGCCATCCGCCGCGGCGCGGGCGAGGAGGGCACCGTGTTCAATGGTGTGTGTGTGCGTTTTTGGTGTTGTATGTGTGTGCATCGGATTTGAGGTTGGTGTATCTATTCCATTGTAGGGTATGGGTTCTCCTAGGGTTTGGGGTATGAGTGTGTATGGCCAGGTCCATTGGCTTATCGACGCGTTTGAACCGTGGTGTATGTTGTGTCGCGTGAGTGTCCGTCCGCAGTTTGGTTAGCAAGGGTGTGTGCGAGGTCGTTGCCTAGTGGGTGGTTGTGGGCTTTGATTTTGACTAGATGGGTGCGGATGCCTGATTCGCAACGGTTTTTGAGGGTGTGTGAGATGGAACTGAGTGAGTCACGGTGAATGTTGTGTCGGTAGGTGGAAGGCAATTTTGACTACTTTACACACTTACTAGTGAGCAATGGCTTTGACATTGTGTTGATTGTGGTCGAACACCTGACTCGAATGCCCCATTTTCTGCCGGGTACATATAGCGCAACAACAAATGAAACCGTTAACTAATTTTTTATGGGGAGTCTAAAGATTACATGGACTACCTCGAGTGCTCGTCAGTGATCGCGACCCGAAATTCGTTAGTGGCTTCTGGCATACACTTTGGAGACGCCTTGGAACGCGACTCAACATGTCTTCCAGTCGACACCCGGAGACGGATAGACTCGCGGAGAACGTTAGCAACACCTTTCAGCAGGTTTTACGTTGTTTTTGTTGCAACGGCGGATCGAATTGGACAAGTTTGAAATTTGAAATTGTTTACAACATGTCCCGGCAAAATGGACCGGCTGTTGTCTCACGGGCCACTCTACTTCGCCATACATGACTTATTAGCAAGTTGGGCCCGGGTTTCTCCGACCAGGTACATTTCTTATCGACACACCTATCTGCAATGTGTGTCGACGTTCCTCGGGAGTTATATAACTGTAAGCAACCGCAGCAATTGCCACAGTCCCCCCGCCTAAGCAGTAACAGCGAAGTAGTTTTGTAATCAAGAAAAAAACAGATCTAAAAATAAATCCACTTGTCGAGAAATGCAAAACTAAACTGCTGCTCGACCTTCACGATGCACGGCCCGCTTCCACCGAAACGGGGTGTCGACCGGCCTAGGCCGGTCGGCGTTCGGGAGGGACGACGGGCCAGCCTAATCTAGCTCCCGCGTGACTTCGGTCTTGCCGAAGGTAGGAGGGGAAAGGCTGGCAAAAAAACCCCTCCTCGCGCGGTCGCTCGTCGATCCCGCCGCTCCATCCCGTAAGCCCCGCCCCAAGGTCTTGCCGCGTCCACCGACGCGGCGGTCCTCCGTGTCGAGGTCCCCCATCACCTCGAGGACAGGTGGGGGGGACCGAGACACACGGACATAGAAAAAACTAGCGCTCCTGCCTCCGCGCCTGAATTTTCCCCGCTCACTTCCCCGGTTTTTTCTCTGTTTGGTACCCGGGTACTTGTCGGTTTTCCGGCCTGTGGCCGTACCCTCCCCCCTCTGATCGCGCGTCCACCGAGCAGCCTTTTCTTGAGCGGGGGCCTCCGCGCTCACCCAGGCCCACGCTCAGGGACCCCTAGGAGTATGAAGGTCTGTCGGGGTAGTGGGTGTCGAAGAGGGGGGGGGGCTGGTCACCGTAGCCGGATCCGGCGGGCCGCGGGCGCCCGGAATTAAACAAAACCCTCCGTGCCGGGTTTTCCGGCGGCGCCGACCCAAAGGGTCGTCGCCGCCAGATCGTGTCGCTCCTCCCGTCGCGACCGTCCTCCTTGCCGTCCCAGCTAACTCCTCCCCCCGGGAGATGACGCTGAACGACGTAGCGGCGCGCTAGTGAGCGCCCTACCCTGGTGCTGCTCCCCAACTAGCTCGACGCCGGGTACGGACATTGGTTTTTAGTATCCGAAAAAAGCCCTCCGTACAGGGCTTTCCGGCGGCGGCTGATCCTGAGGATCGCCGCCGCCTCATATAGCCGCTCCTCCGTCTGCGACTAGCCACCGGCATGTGCCATGTCTTGCCTCACCCCTCGGCAAGGTTCGACCGGCACAGGGTTGGTCGACGGCTAGCGAGCGCCCTTTCCTGGCGCTGCTTCCCGGCTGGCCACCACCAGCTCCAACACCCGCCTCCCACCGCTGATCCGGCCGTACTCTCCTCGCCATCAAACGCTGCCGTAGTACATGCCCCACCCCTCAAAGTAAGATTGTATTCGGGAGCATTTGAACGCGAAAAAACATATCCTCCTCCGGGGCCGCCGCCGCTGCGCCGCCGGCGGGCGCCTCGAATTGGACAGACCTATTGCTTCAAGTGGAATTCGCGTACAATGCCACTCGTGGGCTCGGAATCGAGCACACTCTGTTAGCACTAGCATCCCGTTGCCTAGTGCTTATGTACAAGGTAGCTATTTGTCATCCTAGTACTTCATGTTATTTCTATAGTCGACACCGCAAAGGAGTTTGCGCGGTTCGAGGGGCGGCGTGTGATGTGCGCCGTGGAATTTTGCGATGTCGTCCGATACACCTCCGAGGGCGATGGATACGTCAAGAATAACAACAACCCGTCGGGGCTACTCCTCGAGTGCCCGGACATGGTGGCCTCAAACTCCTATCAAACGTGGGACGGCGCCACATCGTGTGCCCTCACAATGCTCCAAAATTATGCAACCGCGGGCATCTATGGCCTTGCGCACGACATGCCATATTGTCGCAGGTCACACATGGGAATCGTCGTGGACTACGACTACGTCAAGCGTCTCGGGAGCATGCGCTTTCGGCTTCGAAGGTGCGCAACGGCATACGACGAAGAAGATTTCCAAGTGGTCGGCCCGTCAGACAGCTTGGAGGCATGGGCCTTCCAGTTGGTATTCTGGGAGCCATGCGGATGCACGCTCAAGTCCCCCTTCTCCTACGACTTCTTTCGAGTGTGGTTGTCCAGCAAGAACGGCACCGGCTCCATCGTGGACTGTCGCATACCGGTCCTTCTCAATTCAAGCCGCAGCGTGGACGTGTCGGACGGCAAGTGGATGGTGGCGCTAGAATTCCATACTCCAATACGATGCGAGAAGTTGGAGGAAGACCAACCAAACTCCATAGTTGTCGCGTGCCCCACGCTTGTTGACAGCGAAGACCGCCATGTGCTGGGGCACCTCGGGAAAACGTATCGAACGGGCGAGGAGTCGATGTTTGGCCAAAAGTATAGCATCAAACCGGGCTCCCGTGACGTTTTGGGCCACGAGCTGAGAGTGCCCATCGACTCGATCACCGACATCCATTTGCAGCTCCGGACCGCTGTGGACTTGGCGTTGGTATCCGACCCGCAGAACTACGAGCCGCACTACGTCGTGTCGCTTGTGTTTTTTCGAACCGTTTAATCAATACAGACGATGAAGCGTGCTTTTCTGAGCTCCTCGGGCTCGTCGGACACAAGCGACGTGTACGCCGCTTTCAACGGTGGCCTCATGTCCACGCATGTGTCGGGGGAAACGGAGGTTTTTTTCGAGAACATCTCGTCGCTCTTCAGGACCGCGGGAGAGCGGATGGGGAGAAGGTTGCTCGAGGATGAGCTACCATTCGACACCAATGCGCCAATTGTTAACGGGTTAAATCTTTCGGCGGGACCGCAAGCCGACACGCAGGTGGTCATCTCGTTCACCATTAACGACACAATATAGTGTGAATGATTCATAATACGGAAAAGCATGTCAGCGGCTCGCGTGGATACCACCATTCTTGTCCCCGAATTCTCCGAGTTCCCCATCTCCCACTTGAATGAAAACTTGTATCACGGATTTGTGCTCGGCGGCTACGACGCATTAGGGGACCGGCTGCTGTCGGACCACATCGGCTACCCCGTGAAAAGCTTGGCGCCGTTCAGTCAGCTCAATGTGCGGTTCCCGGAGCTAGAAGCCGACGCGACGGGCGTTTCACAGTGGTCAGGAACCCTCCTACTGCGCCCGCGGCCGGGCGCCCCGGGCCTTATTTTTGCGCCCCTGGCCGGGCGCCCCGGGCCTATCTTCGATGGACGCGTCGAGGGGGGGCGCAACCCCCCATTCAATGGGATCAATCGACGCTAGGAGACCCCCCAGCAGGACACAATAGCTCATCTAGCAAGGGCTGTGGGATCTGGTAGGTTTCCGAGCGGTTGGCGCTGCGGGCAAAGCCGGGCCTCGAGCCGCGCTGCGCGCACGCAAAGTGGATCCCGTGTTGTCGCTTGTGGTCGCAAGGGTTGCTCGTGCAATGCTGCAACACAAGGCCCTCGCGATTGGTCCATATGTTGGTCGCTTTCTTGTAATCCCGGCCATACTTGCAGTACGAGCACGTGTGAATATAGCGCGAGAGCGGCTGCATTATCTCGCGTGTCTTTAGAAGCCCGGTTGCCGGGTTTTCGATGAACCACAGCCGGGGCTCGTAGTACGCAATGATCTCCAAGCACCTTGCCACAATTGAGTCAGCGTGCTCCAGCCGACGGGCTCCACGCGTCTTTGCGCGGGAGTACTCCGTGCACGGAGGGCTTGCCCACACGATGTCAAAATACTTTGTCGGGTAGCTCCGCTGATAGTCCCAATCCCGCACGTCCATCTGGACTTGGGCTCCAAACTTCGCCTCGGTGTCCACGCCCACGTACTCGTAGTTCCCGGGGCCGTATATTCGCTCGAGCGCCTTGCGAACGCTGCCGGTACCGCAGCACAGATCCAGGACTCTCACCATTGCCGCCTTTCCATTGTGTGCGAAAATTGCACCGGGCGTCTAACGTAAGCAGACAATTATCAGACTGTAAGATATACAGCAGCTACTCAATCGCCACCATGCCTCCTCGTGTCGACCCAGCCATTAGAAAGCGCCGAGGCGCTCAGAAGCGCCATTACGAGAGCAATGCGGACAGGATCAACAAGGTGCGCTTCTTGAAGCGTATCGCCAATGGGTCCGTCTCTCGGATGCAGACGTACACGCTCAAGAAATACAAGATGACCCCCGAAGATTTCAACAACATTCGAAAGTGCAACGGGCTCTCACCTCTCCCGGCTCCCTACGATTTTGAGGCCCCTTGCTCCGTCCAAGAGGCGCCGGTCGAAGAGGCTCCGGCCGCGGAAGCGCCCGCCGCCGAAATTGCGCGTGGACAGGCGGGGCGCGGTGGAGGGCGTAGACGTGGAGGGCACGGTGGAGGGCGCGTAGGAGGGCGCGGTGGAGGGCGCGGTGGAGGACGCGGGGCCACCCCTAGAAGCGAGGGGCGCGTGACTCGGTCCTCGACAAGGCAGCAAGCGCAGGAGCAACAGCAAGAGGGGCCAGAGGAGCAGCAAGAGGAGCAGCCGGCACCGAGCGTTCCCGCAACGCCGCCCTTGCCATCGGTCGAGGAGCTTGCAAAGAAAATCCTTACTTTGGAGGGAAAGCCGCAGATTGATGCCAACGGAAAACCCACTGGCAGGACAATATCTAAAAGTACTGCCAAACAGTACTCGTTGAATTTTAAGAAGCTCGTTACCGCACTCGGTTGCGACAAGGCCGAGGACCTAGGTGCGTGTTTACGAAAGACCGACCTCTTTGCCGACTACATCGATGAGACGTATCCTAATAGCAACACGGCCAAGTCCAACTACAACAGTCTCGTCGCTCCCGCTAAGTACATCCCCGAGCTCAAAGCCGCCTACGGCTCCACCATCGAGCTACTCCGCGAGCGCATGCTCTATCACATCAAGAAGGCGGAGACGGAGGCCATCGAGGCAACGGGCTCCCAAAAGGTGGAGAGCTTGGCCAGCATCAAGAAGCGCATTACGGGCGTGAAGAGGAAATTTGGGGACATCTCACCGGAGTACGTCGCGGCGGTTCTGCAGACGTCGCTCAAGGGCCTGCGAGGCGAGCTCGCGACCGTGAAAGTGGTTGGATCGGTGAAGGAACTGGACAAGTATCCCAATGCGTACTATCACGCCGCGGGGAAGATGCGTATCAAGGATTTCAAGACCAAGCAGATTTACGAACCGTACCTCTTCACCCTGAAGAAGACGGAGCGCCCTTACAAGGTGCTCGACAAGTGGCTCAAAGCCAAGAAGCCCAAGTACCTTTTGGGCAACAACAAGGAGACCACGGGGAATATCCTCAAGAGAGCCCTCGGTGTCGGCGTGCTCGACATCCGCCACAGCATGATCAGCGAATTGGTCAACACGGGCGACAACGCGGGCACGGAGGCCAGGTTGAGGGAGATTGCGCCCATGTTCAAGCACAACTGGACGATGACCACGCGCTACTATCGCAACACGGACACGGAAGAGGACGTCGACGAGGAGGACCGCTAGCTGGGGGGTCTTGCATTTTGGTTTTAATGTACACAAAATGTCATGCCGGCATGACAAAACTAGTAGTTACATAAACATTGTGAAATCTTGCTCGAGCCGATCACGCACCTTCACAGTGGTAGAAGCCACAGTAAACACATTAGAAGCGATCGTAACACGCAGTGTAACTTTCACATTCAATATTTCGTCTAGCTGGCCGGTCGACAATCCAAAGGCTGGAAACGATTCCTGTACCAATAGATCAGTACCGGTCATGTCCCAACTTAGGGATGTGGTGCTTCGACCCCTGAGAAACATAAAGCCCGTCGATTTTCGGCATGAAAATGTGAGCTTGACTTCCGTAATAAGGTCAGTGTGATTCTGCAGAGATGCTGGAAATATAAAATGTAAGGCCCTCGCCTGACCAACCGTAAGCATTTTGGAGTTATTATCCTCGCTGTAGATTACCCTGAACGGAATCTCCTCTTCACTCATCTCGGCCGCTAGGATGCTGATTATATGGCCCGCTTGTGTAGATAACGTGTCAATTTGCGACAAAAGGTCCTGTTTCTGGGCGTCCACATACGACCTCGTGTCCGTTTCGGTGTCATCCACGTATTTTTTAGTAGCAGCATCGGTGTCACTTGTCGGGGCGCCTACCCCTTGGATACGCGATCCACTGAAGTAAGCAAAGCTATATACAGTCAGATATGAGGAATAAATGTGCCGCCACGGCAAGGACACACTTCCTATATCGAGTTGGGAGGCGTTCGGGATGAGATTAGTTCCCACGCTGATCGTAGTTGTGTTGCCACTAATTTGGTCCGTCCAGTCCGGTCTTCCTCTGATGTCGCTCCAATCCGACCACATCGCATTCGCTGCGACGTAATCGCGCATGAATTGTAACGGTACTGCCTCATCGTCGTCGTACGGTGATTCAGAAACCCGCACCCGCTGAAAATATCCGTAAACAAATCGCCGGTTCTCACGTCCAATGCTGTAAAGTCCGTCCGGAATGATCGAGTCACTCACAACTATGTCATAATTTGAGGGGTTTTGCGGGTCAACATTGTTGTCATACGAAATTTTGTTGACCCACGCCGGTTTATCACTTATCCCGCTCCATGACGATGCACCCTGTGCGTTTTCAGTGACGTAGGAGCGAAGGAATTCATATGTGATAGCCTCGTCGTCATAGTACGGATCGTTTTCCCCCAGGCGCACGCGCTGGAAGTAGCCAAATAAAAACCGTCTCAGATTCTGCCCCAGATTGTACGTCGAGTTCGACACCGGTGTTAATGAGTCATGCAATACGATGTCATAATTAGAGGTCTGTACTGGATCCATGTATTGTCCGATGTCATCGTACGAAATCTTGGCCAACCACGTTGGTACGGCTTCGTCAACATACCCTTTCGTTGCAGCATCGTAGTAACCTACCGGTGGTGCGACGTTCGTGATGCGATTGTTGCCCGCGTCGATTCCCTTGTCGGCGTATATCTCCTCCACGTAAAAGCGCCGCCACCGGGCGTAGGGGTCGCCAAGGTCAAACACGCCTTGACCGTTGGGAGCGAAGTCACCGCTCTTGAAGTTGTTGGAGCCGATTGTCACGGTGTCTGTGGTTCCCCCAAGTGAGAAATAGTTGGTCCAATTCGGCCGGCCCTGAAGGTCCAGCCACGTCGCAGGCCCTGGCTTATCGGTGAGATCGTTGTAGGAGCCGCTGAAAAAAGTGGGCTTGCCCGTGATGGTATTCCATGCGTGCGTGTGACTTATCGGGGCGAACCCAGTGTGCGTATGCGTAGTCAGGGCGTACTCACTGTGCGAGTGGTTGGTCGGGGCGAACCCAGTGTGCGTGTGACTTATCGGGGCGTACTCATTGTGCGTGTGTCCGGTAGTGGCGAACCCAGTGTGCGTGTGTGAAATAGGAGCGTAGGCGTCGTCGTGCGAGTGGTTGGTAGTGGCGAACCCAGTGTGCGTGTGTGAAATAGGAGCGTAGGCGTCGTCGTGCGAGTGGTTGGTCGGGGCGTAGTCATCGTGTGTGTGTGAAATAGGAGCGTAGGAGTCGTCGTGCGTGTGGTTGGTCGTGGCGAACCCAGTGTGCGTGTGACTTATCGGGGCGTACTCACTGTGTGTGTGGTTGGTCGAGGCGTACTCGTTGTGTGTATGATTTTCAAGTGCATAATCATTTCCAGCAGCCAGGAGTTGGACCTCAACAATCTCCTCGATGTCAGGCCGGTCTGTCAAGTCGTTGTACGAGCCACTGAAAAAAGTGGGCTTGTTCTGCACGTCCGTCCAATCCACGTCAAGGGACAAGTCGTTGTTGAACCCTGAAAGGTTGACGCTCGTTTGGTTAGTAGTCACCCACGTCGGCCTTCCCGTCAAGTCGGCGTACGAGCCGCTGAAGAATCCTGGCTTGTTCTGCACGTCAATCCAATCCACGTCAAGGGACAAGTCGTTGTTGAACCCCGAAAGGTTGACACTCGCTTGGCTAGTGGTCACCCACGTCGGCCTTCCCGTCAAGTCGGCGTACGAGCCGCTGAAGAATCCTGGCTTGTTCTGCACGTCCGTCCAATCCACGTCACCGACCGGTAAGTCGTTGTTGAACCCCGAAAGGTTGACACTCGCTTGGCTAGTGGTCACCCACGTCGGCCTTCCCGTCAAGTCGGCGTACGATCCGCTGAAAAAAGTGGGCTTGTTTTGCACGTCCGTCCAATCCACGTCAAGGGACAAGTCGTTGTTGAACCCCGAAAGGTTGACGCTTGCTTGGCTAGTGGTCACCCACGTCGGCCTTCCCGTCAAGTCGGCGTACGAGCCACTGAAAAAAGTGGGCTTGCCCGTGACAGTATCCCATGCGTGCGTGTGTGCAATAGGAGCGTAGTCATCGTGCGTGTGTGCAACAGCGGCGTAGGCGTCGTCGTGCGTGTGTGCAATAGGAGCGTAGTCGTCGTGTGCGTGTGCGATAGGAGCGTAGTCGTCGTGCGTGTGTGCAATAGGAGCGTAGTCATCGTGCGTGTGTGCAACAGCGGCGTAGGCGTCGTCGTGCGTGTGTGCAATAGGAGCGTAGTCGTCGTGTGCGTGTGCAATAGGAGCGTAGTCATCGTGCGTGTGTGCAACAGCGGCGTAGGCGTCGTCGTGCGTGTGTGCAATAGGAGCGTAGTCGTCGTGTGCGTGTGCGATAGGAGCGTAGTCGTCGTGCGTGTGTGCAATAGGAGCGTAGTCGTCGTGCGTATGATTTTCCGTCGCGTAATCACCTCCTTCCAACAATGCCCTCCGTGGCGTGCTGGAGGCGTCTAAACCGTACAAGTCCTGAAAATAGGCTTTGCTAAAGGGTCTTGTTGTGGAGCCAAAATCCACTTGTGTATCAACCTCTGGTGTAATTGTGGAGCTCACGTTTTGGTCCCCGTCGAGCAGCGCCCGGCGAGAGTATCCTTCCGCGTTTTGACCAAATAGGTTCTTAGCATATACGTCGTGGAAGTGCCCTGTTTGCCACGGCTTCGTATACGTCCCTATTGTGTTCCCACCTATTTCAATGTTATTCGGCGTGAGATTGGCGTACACCGTGATGTCATCGGTATCAGAGCGGCTGGATTTCAGCATGTTGGCATTTATGCTGTCATTCACGGTGATGTCGGTTGTGTAGATGGTCCACCACGGATAGTCCAACGCCCCGAAGTCGCGTTTGTTTTGGTCCACGCCGATGAGCCCGTCTCCCTCCACTTTCAGGTGCTGATCCTCGATGGCGTCTATATCCTCCCTCAATCCCCCCAATGTATTGCTCAAGCTCACTCCAGCAAGCATAACCTCTTCGGCGTGCACAGTCTTCCACTCGTGGGATTCGCTGCCGAGTGAGTGAATCGGCCCCAACACCGGAACCGTCGTCGGTAAGAGTGACGCGCCCACGGATATGTCGGTGTCAAACCCGATCGTTGTGATGTTATCGGTGCGGATGTTCGCCGCGCTGAAGTTGTCGGAAAACTCCGTCACCGTGTCTGTGAGCGCCTCGAGGGCTAGGACGTCAATCGCGTGCTGCGCTTCCACTTCGCGCAGCTTCTCGTTCACCTCCGTCAGGTCCACTTGGATCGCCCGCCGCATCGGCAGGTTTCTTGGGCGCAGCGTTTCCGGGTTGCGATTCATTCCTGTTAAACATCACCCCAGATAATCGGTAGTCCACGGCGTGCGCGATGCGCTCCTTCCGCTTTAGCGCAAACTCGATCGTGAGCGAGTAGTCGACGTTGTGAAAGTCCAGGCTCTTTTGCTCGTCGTCGGTGAGGTACACGAGGATGACGCTGATGGACCGGTCGGAGATGGCAAACTGCACGCCCGACGAGTGGTACTCGATCTCGTTGAAGTTCCGCGACACGTGCACCTTGGCGAGGACGTTGGACTGGGCGCGCGTCACCGGGTCCCGGTTGCGGGTGCTCAGGTTCGACCGGATGAAGATGGAGGAGGTGCCGGAGAGGTCCACGCCCCGGCCGCCCACGAGCACGCCGTCGACGGACGCGTCGGTAGGGCGGAGCCCCAGGAGCTTGGCGCAGGTCGTCAAATCCCCGACGGCGAGGGTGGCGTCCGGCTCGCTCGAAGCTATCACGAGCCGGTTTATGGCCTCGTCGTAGCTGGCCTCGAAGCCATCCAAGAGGCGCTCGTCGTTGAGGTAGATTATCAGCTCGTCCACCGAACGGTTGCCGAGGGGCAGCGCGATGAACCGGTCCTCCTCCGCAAACTCAAGGTGCAACAGGTTGTTTTCCTCGGTGATCACCCAATGCGACAGGGGGATGGTGGCGTGCGGGATCGAGATGTGCCACTCGTAGACGTCGGAGGGCAACACGATGGGCTCCGAGAGGAAGAACACGGCCGAGTTGTCGCCGAATGTCTGGTCCGCAAACTTGGTGTCCAAATGCAGCGAGAAGCTCATTATTACACTTAGGGGCAATTAAAGTTGCGCCCCTGGCCTATCTCGATTGGCTCTCGTTTGCTGCGGGTCTTGCATTTCTAAAAGTGTTTTCGGTGTTTCTGAAAAGCGAAACAAGCGAAACAAGCGAAACAAGCGAAACAAGCGAAACATTAGGGATACAGAGTAAACCCCAGGGGACAATCACGTGTTTCAGGTGTTTCAGGTGTTTCAGGTGTTTCGGCTGTTTCGGCTGTTTCGGCTCTAAAAGTTTTTTTTAAGAATTAAATGTTGCACTTGTGCACACACACACTTCTTTTCCTATGTATTTAAAATTCTGAAAAAAGCCGAAACACTGAAACAACCAGCTGGTTATCCTCTGTAATGTTTTAAAATGACGTGTTTTCAGCTGAGAACGCTGTTTCGCTTTTGTTTCTGAAAACCGAAACAAGCCGAAACGAGCCGAAACACGCAGGATACAGAAATCCCCCCCTCGAGAGTGTTCCTGGTGTTTCAAAATTCTAATCCTCATAAACCTCTCCCTCGGTTTCAGCTTTCTTTTTTTCTAGAAGACCCAAATAGAACTTAGCGTTTTCCCCGTTGTACCTCACTTGCTTCTTGGGGTACCCGTTGTTCCCAAGCTTGATGGCTATCCCTCCATAGGAGCATCCTTTCAGCTTGCCAGCCTTCTTCAAATTGTCAAGAATTCTTTTGAACTCGGTGGCTTGAAGCAAATGGTCGGACTCCTTGTAAAAGTCATCGGAGCGGAAAGGCTCTGCAAAATCAATTGCCTCGGAAAGCACTTGGATTATGTCCTCCTCCTCGGCCTCGTTTGCTTCCTCGGTTGCAGTCATGACCTGAGGAATCGGCTGAAACACATTCCCGGAAGCCTTGAAAAGCCGGTAGATGTCAAGCACGAGGTGGAGAAACCCATCCGCAAACGCTTCATCTTGCACAAACTCCTTGATGGCGGGATCCGCAGGCTTGTGGCAACGCTTTGTTGGCTCTTTCACGTACTGGTTTGGGTGGATGATCCGCAGCATGGAGTTCCCGATCGCAGGCCTCGTGACTGGCAGGTCATTCACGTTGAGGAACATGGTGAACTCATGGCGCAAATTGAAAGGATCTTGGTGGTTTCCGCGAACTGTGATTGGATCGCCACCGCTCGCAATGCCCTTGATCAAATTCCCGTCAATGAACGTTTCGCCTTTTTGGGTGAGCGTGCGGATCTCGTTTGGCCACACAATGCGACTCCCAGCCTCACCGGGATCACGAAGGAACATGTACTTTTTTGCTTCATCCACACTCGTGTCGGTGCCCAACAAATTATTTGCACTGAAGCCCGATGAGATGATGCTCGCCCCAAATGCAGAAGTCGCAGCGGCCTGAATTGTACCCTTCCCTGAGTTCCGCTCTCCAATCATCGCAAACGAAAATTTGTGCTCCGTCTCCCCGGCTATTGCAATGCCAAGCGCAAGAAGCACAAACTGCCACAGGGGCATCTTCTCGAAATCAAAGTCCTCTTGGAACGGCTCTGGCTCATTGTCCTTGAGGGTGTAGATGCCTTGGACAAACGCCATTGCCTTGGTCATGGCGTCATCATGGCGGGTTGGGAATTTCTTTGGAACTTCAACCATGAAGTACTCGCCGGGTTCAAAGGAAGTCCGCAGGTTGCCCTTCTCCATGTCGTAGACCCCATCCCGAAACTTGATCTTGCGATATGTGGTGCGGTACTTGGTTGTGAGGAAGTCCGGGTTGAAGGGGATGTATGCGGGGATGAACATGTTGATTGCGGACAGGGTGTGGCTGTCTCCTAGATTCCGCACAATCCTTCTTTCGCTTGCTGGGTCAACGCCCCGAAATACAAGCTCATCCAGGGTCACGATTTGCTGCGGGATGATCTGACCAATCTTCCCTTTGGTCCACAGGTTGGTGACCCCGTTGTAGCCATAGAAGGTGTCGCCGGCTCGGACTATTTTGTCGCCAATCTTCTCCACCACCAGCTTGGCAAGGATATTGTCGTCCAATGGGTTTGGCGAGTCATCAACATTGTTTTCCACATCGGTGAGGAAGGTATCATTGGCCGTTGGGACCTTGATGTCCTTGATATCAAACAGGATGCTCTTCAAACCCGTCTTCTGGCGCACGTACTTCGTGACCTCTTGCGAATCAATGTCGGCAAAACTTGGGACAAATATGGAGTCGTTGTTCAAGCCACAGGCTTCCACACCTTTGTCTTGTAGGTAATCCAAGGCGTGCACAAGGATCCTTGACTCAATCGTTCCAAGCACGTAGGCCATGAAGGTGCTCTCGTAGTCCATGCGGTTGTCGGCTTCACGCTTGTTCATTGCCAGCCGCTCAAAGACCTTGAAGCACGGAATGCTAAGAAAGTGGTTTGTCGCATGCACAATGTTGTTTGCAAAGCAATAGACAAACGCGGGCGGTTTCTCGGACACATCCTCGCGTTTCATCCATGCTGCCACGGATCCTCCATAGCAAACCGAAACAATGAGCAATTTTGCAGTTGCGTAGTCCACTTGGCAAGCCTGCTGGATCTCCAAGTAGTAGCCCTCAGCATTGTCGGCAAAGTCCTTGAAGAATTTTCCCACCTCATCGATGTCGCCCAAAATGGAGGCAATAATGCGAGGATGCGATTTTGCCAAGTCCAGCTCCTTGACGTTGCCGGACATGACAGCCGCGCGCAAGGTCTTGTGCATGCTCTGGTAGCACGCGTAATTCTTGTTGCGGGTGCAATAACGGCCATAGGAAACGGTCCGGTTGCACATGCGGCGGGAAGGCCGGACGTACTTTATTGCGCTTTTGTTGCTGGACTTTGTGCGTTTCAAGATGCATCGGGCATGCGAACGAACAGCGTTGCTGATTGGGGAATCGTCACTTTGTTGGGCGACTTTCTCAAGCCACATCCTGTTGCTGTAAGATTCGGTGAGAGTGATTGAGTTGGGAAAGCCGGAGACAAGGTTCTCGAACATGTTTGCAAGTTGTGAGAGGGGGTTAGTTGTTGGGAAAGAAATGATTTACATCGTCTTGGCGCACCCCGTTTTAAGCTGTTCGTCGATACACCCCTTGCCGGGCGCATCGGGCCTTATCTCCGCGACTCTACACTGATAATTCATTTTTTTGATCGCTAAAACTTTATCGCGATGGTTGTAGTAATAACGCTTTGCGTGCCCGTTGACTTTTTCGCGATTGTTGGCGTTGTAGCGACGCTTGAGTTCCCGCAATTTTTCTACGTTTCTGAGCCTCCACCTTCGCTTTGATTCCTTAATCCTCTCCGCTCGCTCTTCGTCCGAATACATGGGTGTTCTCGGCATGTTATTAGTTTTTATCTGTGACAATTAATCTCCCGCAAAAAACGCTGGGGGTTGCGTCCCCTCGACGCTTTATACCTAGGGGTATGGGACGCAGCACAGTGGACGGAGCACATGGGGTACAATGACGGAGCACAGTGGACGGAGCACATGGGGTACAGTGACGGAGCACACTGGACGGAGCACATGGGGTACAGTGACGGAGCACATGGGGTACAGTTACGGAGCACATGTGGTACAATGACGGAGCACATGGGGTACCCCGGGTTGTTTCGCTTGTTTCGGCTTGTTTCGGCTTGTTTCGGTTTTCAGAAACAAAAGCGAAACAACGTTGTCAGCTGAAAAACACGTCAATATGTACAGTACAGAGGATACCCCAGCTGGTTGTTTCAATGTTTCGGCTTTTTTCAGAATTTTAAATACATAGGAAAAAAAAAAAAAGTGTGCACATGTGCAACATTTAATTCTGAAAAAAAACTTTTAGAGCCCGAAACAGCCGAAACAGCCGAAACAGCCGAAACAGCCGAAACAGCGGAAACAACATTGTCATCATTAGACACGACTTAAAGCAAGCATGTTTCAGTGCTTTTCGATCCTTCAACCAATCAATTAAGCAGGACCATGTCGTCAACAACGATTTCCGTAACAATTTCGCAAGGCGCATCTCAAGACTCGGCTAGCTCAGAACGCAAGCGCCGCTCAGCAAAACTGTGCGAAAAGTGCAACAGAATCTCCGTCTACGTTAATACCCATTGCCGGAAGTGTCGCGAAGAGATGGGGATGACCAACCCGTGTCCTTCGTGTCGCAAGCATGAGCTCAAGTCCGGGTACAAGCAGTGCTTTTCATGCTACCAGAAGGGCGAAAACAAAAAAACGGGGAGATGCAAAGACTGCTCCAAGAAGATTAACTCCGGCTATGCCAAGTGCTATGCTTGTCACACCGGCTCGAGCAGCACTTCCCGCGTCAGCTCAAGCAATAGTTTTCCCTTCATAAATGTAACAAGCAAAATCAATGAGTGAGACTAGCCTCGGAAGAGCAATGCTGGCCAGCGAGCTTGAATATTTAAACAAAGCGTTCTTAGACATATCGGCATTTGACTACAAGAACAAACCGGTGTTCGATCGAGAGTATTTTCGGACCAAGTACCCGGGCTTCACAGACGATGTAATTGATATTCTCGTGCTTTTTGAAAAAGGAATTCGCTTCAAAGAATTCAAGCAGCTTCTAAAAAAGGGGCGAGTCCCACGGCAAAAGGCACTTATTGAGATTAAGCGTTTTAAGGAAGGTGTATCGCCCTTTGACGGCACAAGCACGCCGATGGGGGTTTGAGAGTCACGTTATTTGTATTATCGTCAATTCCAGATATCGGAATAAGCGAAGCGAGTACCTGTACAGGTGCAACATTCAATTCTGAAAAAAAAACTTTTAGAGCCCGAAACAGCCGAAACAGCCGAAACAGCCGAAACAGCCGAAACATCGCGCGCGAAATAAATAAATAAATCAAAGTAAGGTACGCGAGTACACTGCGCGATTTTCTCGTTGAAAACCCTAAATATATGAAAACCCCTAAGGAAAAAACCCTAAGTTTTGCAGCTGAAATACACGTCATTCGAAGTACTGTACAATGAATGTGACGTGCTATGCGCGGTACAAATTAGGTTCATATATAGGGTTTGCATATTTATTTAACCTAAATTTTATGAAGGGTTTAGTGACAGGGTTCAGCTGGGTTATCAGCTGGGGTTTGTCACT
>JAPMLY010002936.1:0-35115 GCA_026401115.1 Tetraselmis chui | reverse complement strand
CCCAAGATTTGCTTTTGCACATTGTGCGGGGGTTTCTTTGCTTGGGCCCATCACAAATCGGGTGGTGTCACAAGCGGCGGTCGCAGCGTGCGAGGAGACTCACTTTGCACTGCTGCAGACTCGGCGCGCGCAGGATGAGGGAGGCGCAGCCGCGGACAAAGTGCACAAACACCGCCCCGCCCCCGCCCCCCGCCCGCTGCTCGCCGCTCTGCGTCGCCTCCACTCGCTCCGCGACTCCCAAAGGGACGGACGCCAACGCTGCGCGGCTCGCACGCGTCAATGCGCCGCAGCCCGACAGCCGCGCCACCCGCTCCGCGTCCTCAACGGACGCCAACTGTTGAGGCGGTGGGACTGTGGGTCAGGGCGGGACGGCAGCAGGCAACGCTGCAGTGATGTGTCCATTAGGTTTCCGCACTCTTGTGAATCACAATTGTCAACCCGTCTACCGTCCGCGCCCCCACACTAACGCAATAGCTTCCACAGGACAGGAAGAAAACAGCTGAGATGACTTTGGGACTCAAAATTGGAGGGCTTCGCTTGTTATGGGGTTTCGTGCATAGCTGAGCGACAGGGTTTTGAGCCCTGCCATGCAACTGTTCATTTGCGTTCGGTGGCTGCGATTAGGGAGAGTGGCTGTCGAGGCGAGGGTGCACCAGCTCAAGGGTGCACCGTCGACAGGGCAACAACTGATAAATGTTTGTATTCAGTTTTAAAGCTTCACAAACCAACGCGTACAAGCACATATTCAAACGTGTGCACATACCCATATGTAGGCATGCACACGTATTGTCTCATACATTCATACTCTCACACACATACACACAAGTACAAACACACGCACACACTCACACACACACACACACACACACACACACACACACACACACACACACACACACACACACACACACACACACACACATACACACACACAAACTCTCACAGCACATACCACAACAACGAAATTACGAGTGCCACGAAAAAAATTACAATAAAGCAACATATCAAAATAAAATGTAATAAAACAACAACGACAACGACACCAGGAGCAATAACGACAGCAAAAATTATGACAACGAAAACAGTAACAGCAACAATAGCAACAGTAACACCAACAGCCCTGCTCCTCTCACAAGTGCCATGCCTCACCTGAACAGCGGCGATCGAGGCAGCGCTCAGTCGAAAGGCGGCCGCTTCGGCGATTGGCTCAGTGCAAAGCACAAAGTTGACACCGCGGGCGACCAGCACCGCCACCCGCCCCGCCACCTCCCCCTCCCGCCACTCCACCGCCCGCCGGTACTCCCCCGCACCGCGCACCTGCCAACAGCGACCCAACCGACCATCACAACCCCGCCACCGCAGACTACACCATCAGCCCCTCATGCATAAACCCTAAACCAAACCCTACACGCCACCCCACCTCAGTCCCACCGACAGCATGACCCTTCCCCACTATAAAATGATGATAATAGGATGCATACATTTAGTATATACATCTCACTACGATACATTGACAAGCACACATGATATGACTATATATCATGCCATATATGTTGTCGAATTCAAATACTTTACACCCTCCTCACCGCAACGCTGCCTGCCGCCCCCTCCCCCTCCTCGTCATCTTCGCCAGGCTCGATCCTGCAGCGCAGCACCAACAGGCGAACCGGCGACAGCGCACGAGGCATGTCCGACCTGCGCAGCGGACGCTCCACCAGCTGCGCCGCCACCAGCTGCGACCCGCCCCGCCCAACGCCAGGCATTAACACCACCGGTGGCCGCTGGCAGAGAAAGCGCAGTCGGCGGACCAAGTCCCCCTCCTCCCCATGCCCATGCCCCTCCCTCACCTCCCTCTCCACCATCTCCTGCGCACCCCACACCCAACACACCTCTCATTGCCGTGCACAGCTCAGCTACAACACACATACACGCTGCTATCTATACCCACAGACACACTCTCTCTCTTTCTCTCTTTCACACACTCACACACCCACTCGCACACACAAACTCACTTTCTTCCTCTCGTTCCCTCTCTGATACTCACACCCTATCTGTCTGTCTCTCTTTCTCTCTTTCACACACCCACACAAACTTTCATGTCCAGCGTATAGAGGGGGTAGGAGGGGGAGGAAGGTTGCCCCCACCGCTGTAAGCTCCGCCAGAGCGGAGGCCGTCTCCGCAGCCACCTCACCACAGAATGACGTCACCAGCAGCGAACGCAGCAGCGGCCGCAGCGCCTGCACCCAGTTCAGGAAGGGAGGAAGTATCATTGTCAGACCTCACACACCTATGTCAACAACGACGACAACAGTGCAGATAGGCAAGGCAGCAAGAGAGAAAACAGGAGTGGAAGGAGGGCGCACTTGTGTGTCAGAGACGGAAACGCGAAGGGCGGCACTCGATGCAGCTGCACCCACCGCATCATTCAGAAACCAAGACTGGGCAGCGTTTAGTTTATGTGTGTGCGAGACACGAGTGAGACAGCACATGAGACTTAGCACCAGAGGGAAAGACTAGAGGGTGGAGTGATCAGAGGGTGGGGAATAGACGTTAGAGGTGAGAAGGTGAGGAGGTGAGAGGGGACAGCGGACCTGCGTTCGTTCGAGTTCGAGGCGCACCGCATTGACGCGCTTCTGAACCGCCTCCCCACCCCCCGAGATATCGCCCACCTCCAGCCGCACCTGATGCTCGTGCCAGAGGTGTGCAAGTTCAGAGGCTGACCCTGTGCGTGTGAGGTTTTGGCGAGTTGTGGCATTTATCATCATTTTTACCTGTCGCGCGGCGGCGGCGAGTATGATGGCCAGGGAGGAGGACCCGTCGCCTCTACCCTCCATGGTGGCATCCTGAGGCATAGTGGAGTATGGTGTGGTCGAAAGGGAAGGTCATACTATACCAAGGTAGGCGGGTGGATGTGTGAGGGAGAAGGGGGGCAATGAGGAGGAAGCGGGAAACATGAGGGTGTACCTTGATGGCGTTGATCAGGAAGTGGCTGGCGGCGTGCTTGGGGTTCAAGCTCCCCAGGATGAGTGAGCCACTCTTGGTGGAGGTAGCTACCCCCACTGCCGGCTCAAGCAGCTTCTCCAGCCCTGAAGCGTGAGAAAAAGGAGGAAAATAAGTTATTCCTTGAAATTATGAAAATGGGAGTTCTGCCAGCGAAGGAGTCGGTATCTCGGCCGCGTCGATGACGAATGACGGCACGCGGGCGACGCGACGGATATGAGTGGGGGAATATGAGCTCGATAGCACTTTGTTCCCCCACGTGAGGAGGACTCGGTAAAGATGAGTGCTATTGTTGACGGCGTGACGTTGGGGGCGTTATCGGAAATGGCACAACAGTGAAATGCGGTGCTATTGGAGGGCAGCAGACGATGAGCGGGCCGAGGGAAACGAGACTCGACTCACCCAGTGGGCCATAACAATCACGCAAGCAGTCTGCCGCCGCTTCAGTGGCCGAGAAGAAGGCGTGGAGGAAGCTGATGGGCGCTGCGCTGCTGACGCCGAGCATTCCGCGAGTCGGAGTCTGTCAATCAGCGAGTCGCCGACCTTAGGGTTTAGGGCTTGAGGGGGAGGGTGGCCGCGCGGGTGGAGAGCGCCGCAAAAAAGTGCTATCGGACTCGATGATATGACGCCGAAGTGCTGTTTATCGCCTGCAGGTCGCCTGCCCAGGCTACAATGCTGTAAAAATTGCTGAGCGTCGAATCAGCAGCCACATCGAAAGAGTTGGCCGCTGAGCAGCAGCGACATTCTGAGGTTGTTTTCTTTCTGGATAGGGCGAGAATGGGCAATCAATGAAAGAATGACCTCAGAACATTTATCAAAAAGTAATCTTAGAAGAAAAAGCAGCGGAGGCCACCAAGCAAAACGAAGAAATGATCTTAAAATTGATCCACTGACATTGATCCAAATTATTGATCCATTATTTAAGCAGCAAGTTCTGAGCTGGGAAAACTACAGGTACCTGGCACTCTCATAAACTTTGAATAAGCAACGTGAAGAACTGCGCGAAATTAAAAAAATCTTACAAGAAAAAGTAGTGAAGGCCACCAAGCTAAAAGAAGAAAAATGAATTCACGAATGGCATTTTTTCTGAATAAGCAGGGATAGCATTAATACACTCCTCCACAAAATTCTGGACATGCATTATGTTAAACAGAAGCTTGTCAGGAACACGCCCCCCTCTGACCCTCTCGCCACGTCAAGCACGACGGGACCAAGGTACCACCTCGGTATTCTGTTCAAATCGGGAAACGGCCCTACAACCGCCAATAATGTGCAGCAACAAACGGTTAGTAATCGTTGCATTAATTAGTATCGGTCGCGAATGGTGCACACAAATTCGGTGCACAGAGAAATATATTATCATGGGCGGTAAATATATATACACTCTTCCCATAAAGTCCGTTACTAGCGGCACGCATTTAATTACCCGCCACGCACTGCCGCGATGGCCATGCAATTTGATTGGGGGGTAGAGTAATGACTTTCGAACAACACACCACGGCGCGTTGTTCACTGACGTGAGCACCTCTATCGGCACGCTCCGATTATTGTGGGCACACACGTTGGATTTGCGGCCGAAATTTTAAAGGCCGAAATTTGTGGATGTGCAGGTTATGCACGCCTCTATGCGTGGCTCGGTGCACGTAGTGTCGCGATAAGCCGGGAGACTACTCGACATTGGGCTTTCACCATGTTTGCACAATTGCACGAGTATCCGCCGAGTGTGTTGCGCCCGGACGCCTACAAAGCGGCAATACCGGGAATGGCATATCGTGTGCACTAGGTTTTCTTGCCAAGTGCCCGAAAATGCAGCCAAGGAGCACGGGCTAGGGACCTATTGGGCTTGAGGGACGGCTGACTTGGAGTGTAAGCACCCTAGCGCGCGGATCGCTGGCCTTTCAAGCTTTCGCATCGCCGGGCGTGAAATATGGTGGGGAGCTTTCAAAGCACCCTAGCACGGGCTTTGGTTTGGCATGCGGCAAATGGCACGGCACCATGCCAACATGGGGCATGAAATGGGTGACGCCGTGAATAGACGAAATATAGAGCGCTGATTGTTGAGCGTATTGGCGGAGCGGGTGTGCGGGTTCCACCTGTCCAAGGGTTGCTAGCCCCGCGCGAATGTGGCAGATTTTGAAACCCTAAAAACTTTAGTCGGCTGTACGAGGGGCTGGATGGCATCGGACGGCGGATTTGACGCGAGAACCGGCCGGTAGGCCATGTTGAAAACTTACATTAACTTGGGGGAAGGGCTTCCATTTGCATCTTGGTTTGCTCGAATCGGACACCGTACGGCAAAGTTAGGCTTTTTTAAGCCTCCCAAGCTGTGGGTTTCCAGCCCCTATCCCACCCACGTCAAGCATCTTAACGGCACATGCCATCACACCCACGTGCTCCCATGTTTGCAGACAACATGTTGGGATCATAAAAACCGCGTGTTGTGTCGCCGATTTCGGGAGTTTTCACGAGCCAAAGTGTGGAAAATCCGAATTCCGGGGCGCCCGAATCAGGGTATGCCCCGAAATCGGGGTTGACCCGCAAACCCTAATACGTCAGTTCGTAGCCGTGACGGGCCCCATTTGTGCCCCGCATCCCCCTTTACTTCACCGTCAACACAAGTTTCGGTCCGCCTTTTCAACGAGCTAAAGTACAGTTAAACCCTAGAAACCCTACATGATAAACACCCGCCCTACGCGAAAGGCCCTATTTCACTAGTAACGGACTTTATGGGAAGAGTGTATATACATCGCTACTTTGATTATTTGGTAACAAGAAGAGTTTTTATTTATTAGTTCATGGTACCCATAATAGATTTCTGAGCTCAGCGGGTAGAGATACCGATCCATTAAATGATCATACCCATATAAAGGCTTTAATTAACTTCTGCCCTTGCGCGAGCACAGCTCACTTAACGGCATCTAGACTCTAGCAAGGTGAAGATCTCTATTAGCACACGGTGTAGCTACTATCGAACCAACTCCCACGGTAATTATAACATATAATATACCATAATACATGTGTCCAATAGGGGACGACAACGAGCCATCACGACGCCACTATTTGCGGGGCAGTTTGAAGACTTGTGTAATCTTGTAAACCACGTGCTCATGGGGGTAGACGGCGACCAAACGAAACCGCCAGCCCCTAACAAGCAGCGTAACATTCCGTCTCTACCATCCGACGCAATATATGAGGGTGGGAGCGTGGACGAGTACGCCACGCTTGTATATGCTTATTCAACCAAGACCGCGTGCATCGACCCGCGCCACTGCATCGACTTACACCCAAGAACATTCAATGACATCTTACCGCTGGTAAGCGCCTCACACCGGGAAAGTGGACGCCTCGACACGACGAGACTAACATGTTCTTAACAGAAGAAAAACAAATTTCCTCACGCGACGAATATCGACACCTAGCGTGCTGCGGTGTTAACTCCGCAACCGCGGATTCGGCGCTCGAAACAACGATTAGTTCGACGATGACCGCTACCGCAGCGGAAAGAGCGCACGCATGGGATGTCCACAACGCGGCCCTTCGGACACACAAGGATGTCTCGGAGGCCATCGAGTCACGACTTACCTACATTCGCCGCTTCAAGGGCAAGAAGGCCCTCACGGGAGAGGAGCGAGTCGCCGAGCGCCTCGTATACTCCCGCTTCTTCGACACATAGGCAGCCGATCGCAGCACCAACGGCGTCGGCGGACTACTCGCAGCCATGGAAGACAAACGCATCGAAGCTAGTCTCCAAGCGGCAGCAAAAACTCAAGCTGCTCAAACCTTTAAGCAACCGACGCCCGGCAGAGGAGACGGAGGCAACCCCGACAAACCTACCCCGCGGCCGGACAAGAACCTCAAGGACAAGGAGCTCAAAGACAAAGAGAGACGCGAAAAGCGAGAGAGGGACAAGGCACGCCAACAAAAGAAGTCCAAGCCCGAGGTAGAGGGCTGATGGTGTACACCGCCACGCCGATTCCGGTAACCCATCCTCCGACTACATGCGACATCGCGTGCAACGGAGATGGCGCGAGTGGGAGAAAATCGGCGCGAGCATGTAATAAACCCTACATGTGATCCGGGAGGCATTTTCGATACCGTTAAAAAACAACCGCCCACCCCCACGATTCAACCAAGGAGTGTCGCTATTGGACGCCACCCCTACCCAACTAGAATTCGTCGACCGCGAGTTAGCTCGCTTTGTCCAAGCCGGGGCGTGGGAGCCCTCTACCTGCAGCGACTACGTTTCCGGACTCTTCCTAGTGCCCAAGCCGGGCAACAACCAGTGGCGGGTAGTTTGCGTACAAAAGCGACTCAAGATGGAAACGCTATTGGGAGTCAAGCACCTAACGAGAAAGGGAGACTACATGCTCGCCTTCGACCTACAAGACGGTTCTATGCGTTGGGCATCAACAAAGCATACCGCGACTGCTTCACCGTGAAGGTACGCTGACAACTCTGCAGACTCGCGAGGCTACCTATGGGGTGGTCCCTATCCCCTTTCTGTTTTTGCAAGATGATGCTCACTTTCGTAAACTTTCTTCTCGCACCGGACCCAAAACTCCCTATCGCAACGCAAACCAACTGCACGAAGACCTACCTCAGTCGAACGCGGAGGCGAGGCGCCAAGACTCTACCCTGCGTCGACGACTTTCTACTATTCGCATCCACCTAAACGCCTAGTCAAGCTCCTCGACCGTCTGCGGCGCCACCATACCAAGGGCTTTTGGACACTAGCGCAAGTCCGCCACCACATGGGAATCGACATCGACACATCGTCACGCTACTTCTACGCGCCGGAGATAAAACTCACCAAAATCGCGCAACATGCACGACATCTCATCGGACGAGCTACACAGGACGCACGATGGCTACCCGTCAAGGACCTTCAATCACTCGTAGGCCACGCACAAAACATTTTCTTGGCGATTATTGCTACTATATTCTTCCTCCGAGAACTACAATCCGTCGTCGGCGAGAAGTGGGGAGGCCTCGTCCGGGGAGCACCCCAGCTGCGTCGCGACTTGCAGTGGTGGACACAGGCTCCCAACGGTAAGTACATTCACAAGCCCGTCGAGACCGCGTACCTACACACGGACATCTCCGGTTACGGATGGGGCGCGGTACTGAACAAGCACCTCGAGGCTCGAGGATTTTGGAGCGCCGAGGACGAACAACATCACATTACATGGAAGGAGTTGAAGGCCGTGCGTCTCGCTGTCGAGAGTTTCTTGCCGCGGCTCGCCGGCCGCAACGTCCTCTTGCACGAAGACAACCATGCAGTCTGTCACAACTTGACATGCCTAACCTCACGGTCACTTGCAATGATGGAGGAACTGCGATGTCTGTATTGCTTACTCGACACGAACCGCATCAACCTCCGGGCACGTTACTTCCATTCGGCAGCCAACATTTGGGCCGACAAGCTCAGTCGACACCTCGACAGCGTCGACTATAAGCCAGATCCGGCACTTTTTGCGGAACTCGACGCGAGGTTCGGGCGACACTCGATCGATCGCTTCGCTTCGCTTCGCTTCGCTTCGCTTATGCGCTCAACACCCTACTGCCACAATACAACGCAGGACGGATGGACTCGACGACCTAGCAAACGACAACTAGTGCAAGGAACACAAATGAACCCCTTGCCCCTTCTACCCAACTTCGCACAAAAACTACGGCAAAGCCGCAAAGTGGCTACCTTAGTCGCCCCCCGATGGACATGCAAAGTATGGCACCAAGTGCTTACCGGGATGACCTCAGAAGAGCTGATCGTCGCGCTCCGTGTTCCAACCCGGACGTTAGGCGCTACGCGGTACAACATGCAGTCCTCACTTGGCAGTCAATGTATTATGAGTTTGTTTCCTGGCATGGCTCTACTAAAGACGAGGAACTGTGAGTGCTACACCGCGAGCCAAGAATCCCAACCATCAGTATGGAAAACATACAAGGCCCAAGTACATGTTTAACGTCACATCAAACACCAACCCGTGGATCGACACGATGAAACCATACATGACCATGAGCCCCGGCTCTAACGTACTCGGCGCGAAGACCCTAGCCCGACTCTCCGCAGAATGGGTACCCAGCACATCAACGACTGACGGCAGTATTCTCCGCCGTAACTTCGAATTCCGTGAGGAGCAGAGACTAGCACCACTAGCGGGTACACCGGCACACCTGGCGCTATACGTTGCGTGGCTAGGAAAGCTCGGCACCATCAAGGCATCTAGTTTATAAGCATACATGTCGGCAGTCAAAGGCTCCTTCAACGACCACGGTCTCGAAGCATATGCCCTCGGCGACCTTGTCGCTAAGGAAAGAAAAGGACTTACCGCCTCGCAAGTAACGATTAACGACACGCCACTACCGGTGCACATGCTAGCCTCCATCGTAGTCCAAGCCCTACGCTTGGCCCAAGCCCTACGCCTCCAACTCACGGGTTCTACTACGCGTGCGGCGCTGCAAACGGGTAGCCCATCACGCGACCAAGTACGACTCCTACGAGCATGTACGACATTGGTGATAATGTACTTAGTTTTTAGTCGCGGGAGCTCAGGCATAGGCTGCTTAACCGAGGACCTCGTCGCCTCCGACGAAGACGGCATTCGCTTGTACCTGTTAAATCGTGCAAACACGATTAGTATGGAAGGCAACTAACGGAAACGTAGTTACAGTCACAGTCACGCAGAGAGGACAGTCAGAGAGACAACCAGCCCGAGGCGTGGTGTCGGGACAACAAAAGTGAGAGAGGTGTACGCGCATCATCTCCAAACACAAAGACACAGAATACGGACAAACCCAATACATGGTCGAATGGGCCCGGGAACACCTCACGGAATGGGATATACAACTCCAACTGGAAGACGGCTTCCGACTCATCTGTTCCACCACCACATCGGTAAACCTACCCACCCCCACCCCCACCGATTGCTCCATCTGTCACAACCCTCTGCACTTAGAACCCACCTCCACCTGCAGCACATGCCCGCACTTTGCCGTCCATTCCCAATGCCGCCCTGCTTTAGGCCCCGCCACATGGCAATGCGATTGGTGCGCTCGCGGCAAACAACACAACCTCACCCGCCTTCACGAGGTCCAGTGGGCGCCTTGCCTTCAACTACACGACACCATCAGTGAGACCCCCTCCGGCCCCACCGCCCTCACCGCATTTAACTCCGGCTTTGTCCCCTCCACCACACCCATTCTGCCAGAACCCGGACCCCCTCCCTGGTCACACCCCCTTATCACATTCAACCACAACCCCATCAACCCTGACCTCGACATGCTCCCTACCGGTACATTCACCATCCACACACACCCCTCACTTCACGATACCATAATACTCTGCACTCCAGACGGCCGCGCAGTCACCACCCTTAACGGCCCCCGCGTCCGCCACCTATACCAACTCTTCCGCCCCGACCTCACCGACCATACATTCGAAGAGGAGGTCTACAACCTCCTCACTCGCCTAGGCTCCCGCTCAGAAATCCACTCACCTACACCCGCCACCACCACCCGCAACAGATGGGCCACCAGAGAGGACCTCCTCTCGGCCCTCCGTCACACATTCCACATCCAGACAAAACTCTACTCAGACCCCCTCAATATATCACTCCACTCGCACACCTACCACTCACTCTACCCCGAAGACATAATCTTCTCATCTAGCGGCAGTAATGCCCCACACACATGGCAAGGCACCAACATCGCCAACCCCGAATACGACCACGAATGCATGCGCCGAGCCATGGAACATGCAATCACCAGCGCACACCTCACAGCCTCACACACCCCCAGCGCAACCATCCTCATACTCCTCCGTTGGGAACACACACCATACCGCCACTCCAAATATATCAACTCCCCATACACACATCACCTATACACCCTTCCCAACGACGCGAACACCTTCTTACCCCCCGACCAACACACATGCCACCCCACCCCTACCCTTTTCGGCACACGCTGGATGGTCGACATCTACCTCGTCGCTAACTCCCTCGCACTCCCCACCCTACCCTCACACACAGCCATGACCGCACTCCACAACACCCTCGAGTCTATGTACGACACACACCTCCCAAGCCCCACCATCACCATCCCACCTCCACACCTCACCGACTCCTACTCACCTCACTCCGCATGCATATACCATCTCCCCCCCAACCCCACTCACCCCCTTACCTACCCCCTCCATGAATGCAAACGACTAACATACTCCCCCACAAGAGGAGCTCTTGCTTGGAACTGGCAGACTTCGTATACACTGACGGCTCGAAAAAAGGAAGCAGCTCCCCTCTCGGCGCGGCAGCCACCCACCCAGCCTCGGACACCAACATCAAAATCCTGGTGACCTCTATCCCTCCCTCCCATACTATCAATCGTGCTGAACTAGCAGGCATTGACATAGGCCTCCAACTAGGCCATACCCACCTCCTAACTGACAGTGCGTGCTCCCTCCGTCTCATACAAGGATACCTTAACTGCCCCTCCGCTTATAGGTACAATATCCACCGCGACACACTCCTCTCCATCACACGCACCATCATAACCCGATGCGACGCAGGCATCCGCACACATCTCGGCAAAATTAAAGCACACAACCACTCACTCGGCAACGAACTCGCAGACGCACTCGCTAACCAAGTAGCAGATGGTCAACCACCAAACACCACATACAACACAGGCTCGGAGGTGTCGATTGGTCACTGGACCTGGCCTTACACCCTCATACCATAGACTCAAGGGGAACCCACACCCTACATCTACACAAACCTCAAAGCCGACGCACACACCCACAGCTGCAAGCACACACTTACACCCCTCTCACTAACATCCAAACACGGCGCCCTCCTCGCCCGCGCCGCGGCAGACGGCGCCGACTTCACCTTCCACAAAAAACTCTCAACCCTCACCAACACCCAATTCACCCACAAACAAGAATTCGTATGGGGCGTCCATAACACACGCCTCCTCACACACAACCCCACCATGCGATGTCCCATGTGTGGCCAATTCACCAGCAACGGCCACATGGCCGGTAACTGCCCATCCACGTCTGGCCTAAGACATGACCGTCACAACAGCGCGCTACAACTCCTACTATCTCTCCTGGAACGCCACAACGGAGGACGCTGGGAGACTATCACTGCAGACTTCGGTAACAAACCCATCAAGTCTTTCACCCGCCCCACCCCCACCTCCACCCCTCTTGACTGCCACCCCCCACACCCCACCCACATGCCCACCCGCCTTATTGATGCAGACGAAGGTCTCTCGCCTGACTCCCTAACCTCGTGCCCCGCTATCCTCCCCCCCGAAATCCTCCCGCCTGCACTACGTCCCCCGGCGCACAAACCCGATTTCATACGCCTCCTCGAACCTCGCTTCGTCGGTCACACCAACGGCCGCCGCCGATACTCATCTATCAAGAAAACACAGATAGGGGAGTGGAAGTACTGCACCGACCACAACCTCTCACACACAGCCCGCTTGATTAGGGACAAATACACACCCCTCGCAAATGCCATCCGAAACCACTGGCCAAGTACCGAAGTCGACATCCTACCCATTGTCATGAGCCGCACGGGCACACCGCACTCATCCACCATCGCAAGTCTCACCTCTCTCCTCACCCTCCGCACCGACCCTCCCGACAAACTCGTCACCAAAGCACGACTCGACACATCTCGCATCCTTTCCACACTCCATGCACACACCGCCCAATGGCTGCATTATCTCCTCCTTGTCTACCGCACCAAATCACGCACGACCACTCGCCGAGCCTCCGCATAACGCACCTCCCCAAGCCAGTCTTGCACACCACCTTTAACCCGCTTCAGACCCTCCCCGGGGGGGAGTAAAACCCCCGACCACACTTGGAGAGGTTGGATTTAGGTGGTTAACGGTCTAGCCCTGACTTGTAAGTTCCCTGTATGGCATAGTTGGGAGGGCCTAGAGACAGCAGCCGACGCATCCGGCTTTTTGGTGAAAAACCGGCGCATGCGGTACATGTTGTAAACAATTTCAATTTCAATTTCAATTTGAGAGAGGTGTAGCCTAGCGACAGCTGTGTACCGAATCAAATAGGTTATCGGTATGTCTGATCTAGACATGTACTAATCATATGTAGAATAACTAACAATAGCTATGTGCAACTAGTGACTAGAATGTATTACTTACAACACTCCCCATGAACGTAGCTACGGGATGAAGCGTTGTATTGGGTGTGCTCCTCCCAGGATTGCACTTCGGTGTCTTGTCAGTGCAAATCTTGGTAGTGGTTTGGTGAACATATCAGCCACCATATGGTCAGTGGGGAGGTACCTCAACTTGATGGTTCCCTACTCCACGTGGATCTTGAGGAAGTGCCACTTTAGACCATTCGGTTTAGTCTTCTCGCTGACCAAGGCATTATGGGAGTACGCGATGGCGCTCTGGTTGGCCTCTTGTATGGTGGTGGTTTCGGTGTTGGGGGCGTTGAAGATCCCCCCCATAAGTTGGCGGAGGTGGAGTCCCTCCTTGCTTGCGTCAGCTGCGAAATACTACTCGGCTTCACATGTGGATTGGGCCACGCAAGTCTCTTGTTTGGACTTGTAGCTAATGGCCCCGCGTCCGAGAGTGTAGAGATAGCCCGAATGGGACTTGCGGGTGATGTCGTCATTTGCCAAGTAAGCGTCGGCAAAGCCTTTAAGTTGGAGACTGTGGTCCGTGCCCCCCCCCCCCCCTCAACGTCACACGCATGTCGTGGTGCCATGGAGGTTTCGAAGTACCTTCTTCAGATCCTGCCGATGTGCGCCCTTGGGGACGCTTGGGCGGAGCCAAGGATGCTCAACGCCGTGGAAACATCGGGACGCGTGCAAACGGCCGCGTACTGGAGACTGCCCATGCGCATGGGGTAGACGTCCTTGGCCACCCCGGTAAGGGGGGTGAAGTCATGTGCGCGAGGCCGGCGAGGAAGCCGGGGTCCATAGGGAGGGACGAGGGCTTAGAGTCGGTCATGCCGTACTTGCGAGGATGTCGCGCAGGTATTTGGATTGATCCAGCGAGATGGTGCGGGCCGAGCGATCGCGGGTGATGTGCATGCAAGGGAGTTTGGAGAGGTCGCCTATGTTCTTAATTTTGAACCGTGCACCAAGCTCAGCCTTGAACGATGTAAGCCATGTGGGATCATTGCAGGCTGCGGGAATATCTTCCACGTAAAGTGCGATCATGGCGATGACGTGACCGGCGCGGAAGAAGTAGATGCATGGGTCGGAGACGCATTGTTGCCACCCATGGTCGACAAGCCATGCACGAAGGAGCATGTTGAACTCGCGAGGGGACTTCTTAACTCCGCAGAGGCAGCGTTTGAGATGACACACTTTGTACATGCCATCAGCGAAGCCGAGGGGCTGGCGGATGTACACGTCCCCCTTGATTGGGGCGCAGAGGAACGCAGTGTCGATGTCAAGCTGACACAATTCAAAGTCGCGGGCGGCCGCGATGGCAAGGAATAGACGAAGGCTGGCCATGCGGATGATTGGGGAGAACGTTTCCGTTTAGTCGAGGCCAGCGCGTTGGCTGCAAATTTGGCGACGAACCGTGCTTTGAAGCGGAAGACATCGCCAACGGTGTCGGATTTGACTTTGTAGATCCACATGTTATTAGCGACTACGCGGTCACGGGGAAGGTCGACGAGTTCCCACGTGCCGTTGTCTATGAGGGAGTGTTTACATATCCCTCCGTAGGACTACTAATGGACACATGTGTACGCTAGACTCCGGGGGAGTCTTGGCCCTCCACCTATAGGTGTTCGCTATAGGTGTTCGCCAAAAGTCGGTACCCGATAGGAACATATTGTGTATATGAACCCATCGCATCGCATCGCGACTGAGCGGCGAATACCTATAGCGAACACCTATAGGTGGAGGGCCAAGACTCCCCCGGAGTCTAGCGTACACATGTGTCCATTAGTAGTCCTACGGAGGGATATGCAAACACTCCCCCTTAATGGACAAACTCCGGCCGGTGCCCTAGTAAACCCCACGTAAACGCGGAGGGCCCATAACCTGCTAACCCATGTACACACGGAATGGCATGAAGGGGGATAGAACCGCCGCTTCCCGGAACGGAGGTGTACGCCTTATCCAAGTACCGCCAAAAAAAAAGTCGGTACTTGGATAAGGCGTACACCCCCGTTCCGGGAAGCGGCGGTTCTATCCCCCTTCATGCCATTCCGTGTGTACATGGATTAATAGGGAGGAATACTCGTGGTGCAAAGCGGCTTACCACTAGGGGGCCTTGGCGCTGTCCAGAGCAGCCCGGTACGATTTAGTTTCCACACGCTCTCGGGCGGAAAGGAGAGCGACTGTAGTAGGTGTTGCGTCGGCTGGGGTGTGGGATGGCCCAGGGATCATGTCGGGCACGTGGGGTTGCTCGAAGATGTCCTCTTTCGCTTTGCCCTAGTCAGGGTCACAACACGCCGTGACAAGTGTCGGTGGGCAGTCGGACATGTGGGCCACAAGGTCCCCGTAGCGGAGTGGGTGCGACTGGAGTCGAGCCTGACGGGGGGTTGTAGGAGGGGGTTGAGGATCGGACGGGGTTGACGAGAGGGTGGGATGTGGGTGAAGTGTCCTGAGGGGAATCGTCATCCGAAGGGTCGGTGATCACCGAGTCAATGGGGAGGTGCGTGCCGAAGCCGGGGGTGTTTTCTTGGAAGACAACATGGACGGAAGTGGTGATGTGGCGAGTCTCGGGGTTGTAGACGCGGTACCCCGGGGCGTCGTTAGGCGGATAGCCAACCATGACGCCACGGAACACTTTTTCACCGAGTCTCCGACGCAACTTGTCGGGCAGCTTGGCGAAGACGGCGCACCCGAAGATGCGGAACTTGGATGCGTCTGGCACCGACGACGTAAGGAGAGTGAGGGGAATGCCACCGGTGAGGCCGACCGAGCGGTTGTAAGTGCGGTTGCGCAGGTACACAACTATGTTGACAGCGCACGACCACATGGAATTGGGGACGGCCATACTGTGGAGCGTCGCAGATGCATTGTCCCGGATAGTGCGCCAGGGGTGTTCGGCTTTGCCGAGCATGTGGTGGGCACAGGGGGCAGAAAATTGCACACCGACGCCCAAACGAGCACACATTTGGCGGGTGACATGAGCCTCAAAAACAGAGTCCGAGTCAAACTTGAGGACCGGTGCGAACGCGCCTGGTTGGGAGTGATGGCGTGCATGCAAGTGTTGGATTTCCAACAAGATGGTTTCTAGCTCCGAGCATGCGTAGTCTTTGGAATTAAGGAACCGCACCGACATGTAGTGTGTATGGTGGTCGATGACGAGCAAGCAGTAGCGGAGGCCATATGAGGAGGGGACATCAAATGGACCCCAAAAGACAGAGGACATATTTAGGAGGGGATGGGATGGTTTTGCGCAAGCATTGGTGTTGCGGGGTACATCTGTGGCCTGGTGTAGCAAGCATATATCGCAAGAATTGTTTTTCCATAGTTGGCTAATGCTTGGCTAGTGGGGACACCGTGGGTATGTTGGGCCTATAGGCTTTGCATATTGAAGTGTCCAAACTTGCGGTGCCATAGTACGGGGTCGCACTGGGCAGTGAGTGCAACACGGGAACCGGTGTCACGCGACGTCTCCGTGGAGGGGCTTGGGGGCAGCTCCGGTTGGTGGGGCAGGAGGTAGAGGCCGTTGCCGGACGGCTCTAGCACACCCATTCATGTGGGCACCACGAGCAATCCAATGTCAAAGTTAGTAGGACAAAGGAATTCACATGCGTTGTGTGACTGCATCCAACTGACACTAAGGAGTCTCCCAATGCGTTGAGCAGAGCGAGATGAAAGGTCGGGTGTGTACATCGGATGGATCGCGCGGTGAATGATCTGGCCAGATGCAAGCCGAATGGAAATCCGCACTGAGCCACTGCCCTTAACGTCCACACTGACCCCACCCACGCGAGAGGGAGCGGGGGCGGGGTGAAGGTAACGAAATCACCTCAAAACGCGGTCAAGTTGATCGAGTGGGCGGAGTCCACTACCCAAAACTAGGAAAGGTCACGACCATGTGTGAGGGAAGATGAGAACGCGACAGAGCTTAAGGGGACACTCACCTCGGAGTCATCGTTCTCATCTGTGCAGTCCTCGAGAGTGGGCAGGATGTCAGCGTCGTCGGTGGGGACGTCGCTCAACATGGCATGGTGCGCAGAGGCAGAGCCACCAAGGGTGCCGTACTTTTGGACTCTCATCTTCCGTTTGACGAGCGTCCACCCAAAAGGGCGTCATTTGGGGCAGTGCATGAGGACATGATGTGGTCCATGCTGCCAAAAGCGCTGCACTTGTTGGGTAGTCCACGACCACCACGAGGGGCACGTAGGTTGTGTCCACGGCCGTTATTCGAACCGCGACCAGCAACGACAAACGCAGAGATGGGAGGGGGTGCTGTGTCGGGGGCCGGCAGGCCCGGAGCATTGACTTCCTCGTCCATGTTGTGTGCAAGGTGAAGGATTTTGGCCATCACCTCATCGGCGGACAGCATGTACTCGGTGTCGAAGGCGTTAATGACACATTACTTGGCCTGGCCGAACGGTCAAGTGCTGGATATGCCATGTAGCATGAGGAGGCCGAGGTTGTGGGAGTGGATGGCCGCGGAACCATCAATCAGTTGACATGTTTCATTTTTGTCATCGAACGTATTGTCTATTTGTGCAAGGGGTCACATGTGACCCCTTACAGAAAACGTTTTTTCATATGTATCTTTTGGCATGATGCTGTGCCCCCCCTCGAATAGTTAATCTACAAGGCCATCTCGATTAAGTGCAAAAAAATTTGTTGAAATTTGTGATAGTTTAGTGAAGTAGTGCGCATCGGAACATGCGCCAGTCGGGGGCTTTCAGTTACTCCGATCGCGGCGCACCATCACTTTTCAGCTACTCACCATGCGAGCCGAACTTGACCCGTTCAGCGTTCCGGGCGTGGAAATGGTGGCCTTGGCCACCCTTTTCGACGAAGGTGATACCCATAGATGGTCTAGGGCCACTTACGGTGAGCATTGGGCCACTGCTACACTCACGGGGGTCGTTAGCATTGTAACGGACGCTGCCGCACTAGTGCGATGGGAGGATGGTGATGAGGTGGAGGTTCAACTCGAGGACATAGAACTTAACGGCGAGACCCTCCGAAGAGCCCAAACCGCCTTGGTTGAGCAGTCTAAGCCCCAAACAAGAAGCCGGACCGGAAAAAGTTTGGTGGACGGTGCCACAAGCGGCCCTGCTGAGGTAGAACCGAATTCTGAGGAGGAGCCGCTTTTTATGTACGCGGGAAGAAAAGCCGGGGCAATTAGCACCGGCTCACCAGTCGGTCAGCAATCCGGCGTCGCGTCGCCACAGGTCCCAAGCGACGACTCAGGGGACAACAATGCTTCCCTTGACATTGGCAGCAACCATGAGTTCAAGTCGGAGGAGCGAGGTCGGGGTCGTGGGAGCTGAGGTGGCCGAGGCCGCCGTCGTGGCAGCGGCGTGTCATTGCGCGGCCTCGCTTTCGCTCGTGGGAGAGGCCGAGGGCGTGGCCGTGGTCGTGGAAGTGCAACCGACTCGCTGCCCGTCCAAGGTGATATTACTCTCGGTGACAGTGACACGAGTGAGGACGTCTAGGAGCCGGAGGCCGAATCCGAGCCGGAGGAAGAGCCCGACCCGGAGAGCCTTATCGTAGGGAGCCAAATATGGGAAAAACGGCAGGGCCGCAACATCGACCCATTTCTTTGCAACAGTCACCAACGCCCGGCTACTTTCAAGCTTCACAACTCATCGGTATGAGCGAGATCAACGCCTTCTTGCTGTGGAAGCGCTTCAAGCTTGGCCAACATCAATGCAGCCCCGACTTCTTCCGGAGAGTGATGGTACATGAAATGATGTATCACCCCATTCGCATGCGCGAAATTGGTGAGCGGCATACCCTTTGGTCCCACCGCCCCGTTATCTACCACCACTTGCTGCTGAACCCGGTTGGAGAGACTTTGCGGGACCGCTGCAAGCGCCGCAGGTGCAGGTATTGCTCAAAAATGACGCAGCACCAATACGCATGTGGCCCTTGGGTGAAGAGACACTTGTGCATATTCATATGTAGCCTTGCGCAGAATCCTGAGTACTTTTTCAAGCATCAAGCTGGCATCCTGCCCCCCAACAAGCGGTCTCTTGCCGTGGCACAACAGTTGGTGGCAAGGGAGACTGCAAGGGAGACTTGAAAAGTAGTTTTTGGATCTAGCTCAGCTTTAGGTGGCAAGAGCTCAGTTCAAGTGGTAAAATCAACGACGGACAGCAACAGGAAAAAATGTAACTAACTAAATGATGGCAAATCTTCTCTCCGTTTTGCACCATGTTGTTATATTGTGTATCTTGCATTATGGTCTACATGCATGCGCATTTTGGAGTCATTCTGAACCAGTCATGGGGCACACTTATGCATGAGATTACCCCCTAATGTTGAAGAGTGGAAGGGGTCACATGTGACCCACTACGAAACCCGCCACCAACCATATTAAATCACTGAAATTTGCCACAGTTTCTCAGTATGATGTTTATTAATAAGTTTGAATGTGTGTGAATCTGTTTAAGCCGATTCTGAGGCCGATGGATGTAGTTACAATCAATTCCGTGAAAGACTCTGCCTAGCGCTATTTTTTAACGTCGGAAGTGGCTAAGACCCATGATTACATGTCATCAGCATGGCCTCTATAATGGTCACAACCGACCTCCGTCTTCTACCACAGATCAAACATGCCTAGAGGAGCAACATACTAAAGAATGGGTGAATTCTGAGATTATCTACATGTGCTCGCACCGGATGGGGGAAACCGAATGGAAGGGGTCACATGTGACCTCTTCCACGCGCAAATAGACAGTATGTCTTATGAAGTGGACGTAGTCAGTCAAGGACTGGCCAAGGCGCTGCATGAGCATGAGGTTGTCCAACAAAGAGAGAGAGCGAGCGAAGGACATGCAGTCCAGTCTTTCACACAGGATGTCCCAGGCTGCAGTGGCGCAGTCGGGCGTGCAACTGACACTCACTTTAGGGCCTGGTCAACGCGCTTGTTGTTGCCGGCGGCATGGAGCAGGAGTGTGTAGGCGTAGTGCTGAGCCTACTCATCCAACCATGCGCCCGACTCGCGGGTGGCCAGCTGAGGGATGCGGTACGCTGCTTTGAGGGAGAGGAAGTTGAGGAAGCTCCTCTTCCACTGCTTGAAGTCCGAGTTGCGCCCCATAGTGGGGACCGACATTTTCAAAGACCGGTTGAGGGCGTTCTTATCGAAGCCGGTTGCTTCATGGGCAGCACGGCCGACGACCACCGGGTCAATGTCGGGCGACGCCCGCCACGGCTGCCGTGAGCACCACGTTGGGAAGGAGAGGAATGCTGGTAAGGAAAGTGAGGAGGCATGCCACCATGGAAACGAGAGTGGCCGCCGGGCACTGCAGGCGGCGGACCGTATGGGTGCGGGTGGCAAGGAGAGGTGGGGACGTGCTGCGGCCGGGCATCTGGGAAGAGGGGTCCGTGGGCTGGAGGGGCATAGCCGAGAGGGGGGTATGGTGGAGGTGGCGGGAGGGGGTCCATGGAGTGGTCGTCGTGCGGGTGTTCGCGTTGCGCATCGCGACGGCGCTGAGGGACAGGGGCGTCGGCAACAGCTGCAGCAGCCACAACAACAGCGTCGGCCGACTGCGCGTCCGTGCGAGCTTTTATGAGCACCATTTGCTCAAGAACCAGCGCGAGCGTATCATGGGTTGGGGCGAGAGAGCTCTGCTGAGAGCTCGGGTCAGAGGAATCAGCAGGCGTGACAAGTGGAGAGACGGCGGAACGAGTTTTTCGTGCCATTGCGGCAAACGAAAGAGAAAAGAGCTAAAGGTAGCGGTAATAACCACTAGCCGGACTTGTGCCTAACAATTGTTTCAGATAGACGGCACGATGCCCGCCGACCCCTTGGCATGTAGCCCCGGGGTGTCTCAAAGTACCTTTCCTATATCCTCCACCTAGTGCGGGGCACAAGTCGAGGCCACGGCCAGAACACGTTGAGCGATGCGCTGCCGGCTGAGTCGCTAGATAAATATATAAATGATCTATGCTAGGGTTGGCGTGCACCCTGTGTATGCGTATTCACCCAATAGTGCACCCCCCCCTTCTCCAGCTTGGACATGTGTGCACCATGTCCAAACACGACGAGTGCGTCGGTGTGGGTGGCTGTGTGGCGTCCTCGGGCAGCTAACTTAGGTGGGGTGGGGTGGTGTGGTGGGTTTAAAAGCGCAGTTTATACTTACGATACCGCCAACTACAAGGTGAGAGTACTAAGTTTCTATGTGAACTTGCTTTATGCGGGAGAGATGGCGATCGCTGCTCGCGAAACCGGGTTGTCGCGCGTGAGTGACGTGAGGCGGGGACCCATAACTTGTTTAGTCGCGCAGACACGATTAGTATGGAAGGTAACTAACGCAAACGTAAGGATCCTTACTTACAGTCACAATCACTTAAACATGACAGTCACAGAGACAACCAGCCCGAGGCGTGGTGTCGGGACAACAAAAGTGAGAGAGCTGTAGCCTAGCGACAACTATGTACCGAATCAAATAGGTGATCGGTATGTCCGATCTAGACATGTACTAATCATATCTAGAATAGCTTACAGTAGCTATATGCAACTGATAACTAGAATGTATTACTTATAGTAGTACCATAGTACAAGAAAATGACAACGCGGAGTGTCATCATAGCGAAATTGATGTGTCGCCTTTCGCCCACGCTTCACATAGAGGTGATTAAGATGATACGGTTCTTCGATTCAATTCGACCCAATATTTCGGGCGGCAAATACCCAACCGCGCGCTGGCCAATCGACTTGTCGGAAAAATAACGAAAAATAAATTGCAAACACGCTCACGGGATGGCTCCTCAATGTCACATCGGCGCTTCAAGAGCACCCCCTAGAAGGTTTCAACTGGACCTCGCACTCCTTACGCAAAGGAGCAATGACAACCGCCTATAGCGCCAGCGTTCCGCTACAAAAGATTGAATACTTCAGCGGCTCGTCAATTGAGTCAAGCGTCATCCTTGACTACATCGACCCGACCGTCTTTGTAGGACGATTAGAGTGGTTCTTCTTCGGCTGGCTAACACCACGGGGTGGCCAACCTACAATCAACTCGCCCAATGGCAAACGGAGCCTCTGCCCGCTTTGTAAATTGTCATATTCATATTATAGAGGTTTAAATCACACTGGAGGCGAGAATAGTCGGGCGTTGCCACGAAGTTACAAATTCTAACCGCTAGACTACGCTTGTCATAGTGGTAAGGCATAGACATGCGTTACCCCTTTATGAAGCGCCGACACACAGAGGTGGTCCGCCTTTTGCCTTTGCCACCCTCCCTCCCGTTTCCCTCAATTAGCGTACGTATCGGGCCCCAGGACCCTTGCGAGCAAAATATGTAAGACATCAACACTTTTGGCAAATGCAGCCCTCCCGCGCTTTGTAAACATTGACTTTTCGTGCCATGTTTAAGCATCATTGAATTTAAAGTCAGTTTCTTACAAGAAAAAGTAGTGGAGGCCACCAAGCCAAAAGAAGAAAAAAGGGAAAAGCCTAAGCCCGAGGAACATACCACAGCGTCGTCACTGCCCTCCTGCAAAGCTTCGCGGAGATAGGAACCTAGAGTACCATGAATAACAACATGAAGACGTTGCATGAATTGACGTCGCACATCCCCCAAAAAACACCGAAAAGAAACATAAGTAGTTCGACGAACGAAATGCTGCATACGGACATAACAATCACAGCGCAAAGAGTGAGAGTCAGCTGCATCCATGCCAGGGAAGCGAAGAACTGCCACTAAAATAGCCAGGCGACCAACCAACTCAACCGCCATATGCGCCAGCCGGCCCCCACCCTCCATAGTGAAGGGATAGTAGTCATGGATCGATTGAACCGAAGGCGTCCCAAGCAAAGCACAAGTGCGGAGGTCCGCATCAAGTTTGCCATGCTGAGCTCCCAATGCAAGGCTGCCATGGAGTGGGAGACGAGCGCCTATTCGAGGATCATTGGTGTTCGTGCGAGCACTTATAACCGTCACACCAACAACAAGATGACGGTGTGGAGCCATGAAGTCTAACCAAACCGCATCCCCATGACGATCTCGAGAAGCTCCCGACCGAATACGGCGGACCTCCAACAGCAAATCCGCCCTTTAGTAGCCCCCGCTTCAAGCATGAACTCTTCAAGCACGTGGACAATCCGGTCGTGGAGTTGAATGACATACCAAGAGCACGGGCACCGGGGGATGTGGTCTAAAAGCGTAGCAACTTTGGAGCGCTCACCCGGCATAGAGGCGCCCGATACCGTCGACGAAGATTCAGACGCACGAGACTCTGTGGGAGCCGCATTGCACCGAGGGCAGTTTCGAAGATGAGAGGCGCGCTCCGCAATGAAGCCAAGCACCCGGTAGTGATAGGTTGGATTTAAAACCATTATCGCTTTTGGAAATGATTTTCAGAAGAAATTGATAAAATAAACATCGGCGATATATCACTACTGGTTAATATTAGTATAACATCTCATCTTTCGCGGATGGTGGCAAAGTTCATCTAAGTTAATATTAGTATGATATATTATTTTCTATACCATAAAATATCATTTTCAACGCTGCCTACTCCGTTCTTTGTGCAGGTACCAAGTATTAAACCAAGTTATCCTACTGACAGGTACTATATGTTAATACATTGCTGCCGCAGTCGTGCCGCTGCCTCCGTTGTAGTAGCAGCATTCTTTCCCGCCACATTTACTACCGTACCAGTACTGCCCGCCGCTCGCCCCGCCCGGTTCCAAGCAGACGAAGCGCGCTCCCCAACCCGCGGGAGCACACTCTCCACACCCTTACTGACCTATTCTGACCCCTTTGTGCCGAGCCATACTGACGCGCCCAGTAATTTCAAACCGGTGCTGAGCAGGGCGAAAGAGTGCGAAAAGTCCTTTTACGCCAGACGAGATCGGCGCACCGAGGCACACTCGCCCGCTCCTTCCCTCGTCGCACCCGCCAACGCAACCTAGCACTACCCACAGGCCTACGGCAGACGACAGCCTTCGTAAGACATAGCGCGGTACCGTCGGATCCCGGTGACGGTGTGGGTTGGGTGCTTTAAGGCGAGGAGGACGCGCGTGGTTCCGGCGAGGGCGGGGCGGAGGGAATGCTGTGCTGAGTCGGGATGGCCGACGGCAACGACGAGGTGCCGGCGAGGGAAGCGGCAGTGCAGGTGAAGGAGGAGCACGACGAGCCCTGCGTAGGGCCGGGATGGTTCTCGCCGCCGTCAGTGGATGTGAAGGCAGGTTTTTTTAGGAAAGAGTCGAAAGCGGCTGGTTTGAAGAACGAGGTCGCGGGGCGGAAGGGGGACGGTGGGAGTGAGGAGGGCGACGGGGGAGGGGGGCGGCGGGGTGGGGGCTCTGATGATGAGGAGACGGCCAGTGACGCCACCGTGAGCGAAGGTGAAGGAGATGGGGATGGAGGTGAGCTGAGAGCTCGGCACACCACAGCTCCGCTTTACCTGCCAATCATTGTGCACCTATCCGTCATTATATGCAAAGGACAAGCGCAACCCTTCTATCACTTTAATGTTTACAAGTACCCAGTCTAATAGAATAATGGTCGTAGTCTACTGTTCAGGGGATCATTCAGGTGTGCGCAGGTATGTATGTGTGTGTGATTATGGGTGGGTGGGTGAGTGTGTGTGTGCGTGTGTGTGATTGTGGGTGGGTGAGTCTATGCCTGTGAAAGACTGTGTATGTGTGTGTATGTGTGTACGTGTATGTGCGTGCGTGTGTGTGTGTGTGAGTGTGTGTGTGTGTGTGATTGTGCAAGTGGGTGGATGTGTATCTGTGTGACTGTATATATGTGTGTGTGGGTGTGTGTGTTTGTGTGCGTGCGTGTGTGTGCGTGCGTGTGTGTGTGTGTGTGTGTGTGTGTGTGTGTGTGTGTGTGTGTGTGTGTGCGTGTGTGTGTGTGTGTGTTTCATTTCTATATGGAGCTCGTTTGCTTTTTTCACTTACCCACTTGCCCTCATGCACACGCCCGCTTTTGTTGTTAAGGCATGGAGGAGCTGCGGGACGTGGACTATGGGGACTTTTTACAGCAGAAGGCCAACGAGCTGCTGCAGCGGCTGCGTGAGTATAAGGCGATGCACGGCGACTGCAACGTGCCGCGGGAGTACCCAGAGGACCCCACGCTGGGCGCCTGGGTGCACGAGCAGCGCGAGCGTTACAAGCAGAGCACGCTGCCCAAGGAGCGAGTGGCGGCGTTGAGCGAAGCAGGCTTTGTGTGGGAGAGCCAGAATGACATCATTTGGCGTGAAAAGTATGCACGGTTAGTTGCTTACAGGGAGGAGAAGGGGGACTGTCAGGTGCCGGGCACATACCTGCCAGACCAGACGCTAGCGGTGTGGGTGAAGTATCAGCGGGACGCGAAGCGGCGAGGGCGGCTGAAGCCGTGGCAGATCGAGAAGTTGGAGGCACTAGGATTCCAGTGGGAGCTGACGCTTGAGAAGCAGTGGAACGATAAGTTTGAGAAGCTCAAGGTGTATCATCAGACGTACGGCGACTGCAACGTGCCCTACACATTTTCGGAGGACCCCGCGCTGGGGATGTGGGTCAAGTACCAGCGGGATGCAAAACGGCGGGGGCGCATCAACAAAAAGTACGCAGAGCAGCTGGAGGAGCTGGGCTTCCAGTGGGAGCCGACGCTGGACAAGCAGTGGAATGACAAGTTTGACAAGTTGGTAGCTTACAAAAAAGAATATGGAGACTGCAACGTACCCAGCACCTTTTCGGTGTGCCCCCCATGCCTCCCTGCCCCGTGTCAAACTCCCGAACGCCATGAAGCCTGTCTTGAAGGAGGCAGTGTTGCTCGCGCGTTTGTGTTTGTGTGCGTGTCGCGGTTTGTGTGTGTTTGAGTGTGTGTATGCCTACATTGTGTAGGACCAAGCGCTGGCGGGGTGGGTGGGCTACCAGCGGGAAAGATTCAGGGCGGGCAAGCTGCTGGGGGAGCGGGTGAAGATGCTGGAGGCGATTGGGTTTCAGTTTGAGGCGGGTGGCGCGACGGGCCAGACCGGAAAGAGCACTGGGAACACCGGTGAGTAACGACCCGTTTTGCGTGGCCCCACACGTCGCCATGAGCTGTCTTGGAAGTGTGTGTGTTTGTATGTGTGTGTGTGTGTGTGTGTGTGTGTGTGTGTGTGTGTGTGTGTGTGTGTGGATATGTGTTTGTGCGTGTTTCCGTGAGTGAACGTGTGCGTGAATGCTCATAGTTGTATGTCTGTGCGCCTATGCATGTGTGTATCTGTGTGTGTATTTGTGTGTGTGTGTGTGTGTGTTTGTGTACGGTTATAAGTGTTTTTTGTCTATGTCTGATTGTAAACGTCACTATGTTTTTGTGTATTCATGGGAATTTATATGCATAGTTTATTGTTTCTTGTGTGGAGGAGTGGTGGGGGATATCAATCGCTATCGCTATGTATGCTTTCCTGTCTTATTGCATACTTACATGCGTTTGATATGTTTGTGTGTGAGACGGGGGGCACAAATGTATATGTCGTATGTGCATTTGTATTTATGTTGTGTTGGTGCTATTGTGGCTGTACAGATTTGCGCCTGTTCGGTTTTTCATCCGCGAGCGCGCGCGTGTGTGTATGTGTGTTTATATGATTCCGAGCATGTCAAGGTCGTGTGTGTGTGTGTGTGTGTGTGTGTGTGTGTTGGTTCCTGTCCCCAAGATACTGATTGGTCGTCTCTTGTTGTGGGATTTGTGGTGTGTGGGTGGAGGTGCTTGTTTGATTTGGGTAAGTGGGAGGTTGAGCTAGACGTTCTTGCCTGTTTATGTCTGGGTAGGCGAGTATTAGAAAAGGGAATCGTCCATGGATGTGTATGTTGTATTGGCGTGCGTATGAATCTTTCTAACGGAAGTTTATGGGTCTAAGTGCATCCTAGTGTGCTTCACATGTGTGGGCGTTTGTTTGCATGATTATTTCGGTCGGGGGCTCGTATTTTTATATGTGTGCTCCTCATTCGTGCGCGGGTGTGCGTTGTGCGATTGTATGTTTCTGTCTCTTTCTCGCCTTCTCCTTCCCTGTGTGTGGGTGCGTGCATGCAACTGTATGTGTGGACGTGAATGAGTGTATGGGTCGATTTGGTTGTATATTGGAGTACCCTCATGCGTGGGTGGGCTATGGACTGCAGATGGGGACATCAATTTGGACAAGGATGGCGGGGAATATTGCGACTTCCTGAGCACCCAATGGCTTTCGTACTTTGAGAAGTTGAAGCAGTACAAGGCAAGCCTGTGCCGGACGTGCCATTTTTCATTTTCTTTCTACATCTCCACACACCCCACGCGACCCAGTGGTTGCTGACGCGCGCTGAATTGCTGCTGCCCGGAAGAAGATGTGGACTGGTGATGAGTGTGAAAGTATGATTGGTTGCTGTGCGTAGGATGAGCATGGGGACTGCGACGTGCCAAAGGACTGGCCCAATGACCCCGGGCTGGGGGCCTGGGTGAACGAGCAGCGGGAGCGGCGGAGGAAGGAGCAGTTGCCGGAAGACCGGGTGGTGAAGTTGACAGACGTGGGGTTTCAATGGAAGAACCCGGCGGACATCCTGTGGGACGAGCAGTTTGAGCGCCTGGTGGCCTATAAGAAGCAGTACGGCAACACAGCGGTGCCGCACAACTTCTCAGAGGACCAGAAGCTGGCCAATTGGGTGGCCTACCAGAAGGAACGCATCCGTAAAGGGAAGGTGCGGTTAATGCCCTCCCCCCTCTCCCTCCTCTTCTTCCCCGCTCGTTCCCCCCCACTCAATCCCCAGCTGTCCTATTACCATCTCTTCCCTGGGCTCCTCAATCTCGAAAGATACGCAGTCACGGGAGTGATGAGGTGGAGCCCTTACCACCACACGCACACGCACACGCACAAGCTTGTGCAAGTCTCTCTCCTTTTGTTCATACTACTAGAAATATTTCATGCGCTGGGACTTCTTCAAGGCCCTCCTCCTCTCCTCTCCTCTCTGCCACCCTGGTTTTCTTTACCTCACTCCTTCCCGCTTAGAGGCTGATGTTTTTTATTGCGCGCGTGATATGAAATGATCTGCGCCACCTTCCTATGCCTCCTTGTTCTCCTGCCTTGGAAACGTTGCCAATAGTAAAGATATCGACATTGTAGCGCCCCCTCCCCTTACCCTGACCCCCCGCCCGCCTCCGTCTTGCTCGCACCCCCCACACAAGTGCAGATGGATGCTCTGAACACGCCCTCCTTCCTCCCTGCTCTTTAATTCTAAATGTAATTCCTCATTTCCGCATCACGAGAGTCATGCAGCAGCTGTGTTTGAAAATCTACCTTGTCCACGTGTGTTTTTTGCCTTTGTCTCTCACGGAAAAAACCGATCGAACAGAATTTATTACAAAACCCCGCCCCCAGCCCCCACCCCCCCCCCCCCCCCCCCCAGATTGTATCCAGCTAGCCTTTCTGTGTGGCGATAATTTGATGAGAAGGAATTTGTGCTGCTGTTGATTCTGATTCTGTGTTGTTGGCACACTATCGATGAGCGCAGTTGCAACCGGACCGTCTGGAGCGGCTGAAGGAGCTCGGCTTTGAATGGGAGCCTCTGCTGGAGCGACAGTGGAACGAAAAGTTTGAGCGTCTGATCGCGTTCAAGGCCGCAAACGGGCATTGTAATGTGCCGAATATGTACCATGAAGACCCTCAGCTTGGAGCATGGGTACGCCCCCTCTCCCCCTCAGTCCCCCCCTCCTCTTCCTCTCGCCCTGACACACACACACACACACACACACACACAATCTCCCCGCCCCCACCCCCCCTCTCTCTCTATAGATATATATATCTCACACACTCTTATCGTTTTCGCTGTCTCTCCCTCTCTTCCTCTCACGCAAATACTCTCTCAAACACACACTATCTCCCTCCTCTCTTTTCGCGCTCTCTCAAACACACGCACTCTATCTTTCTCTCTCACTCTTTCTTTCACACACACACACACGCACTCCCTCTCTTTCTACCTAACCCACTCAAAGCACACGCACTCCCTCTCTCTCTCAAACACGCACACACTCTCTCGCTCTCTCCCTCCCTCACACACACACTTTTACACACGCACACACTCTCTCTGACTCGCTCTCTATCTCTCGCGGGCGCGCTCTCTCTCTCTCTCTCTCTCTCTCTCTCTCTCTCACACACACACTCATTCTGGACAGACGCGCACGCGCTCTCTCCTCTATCACGGGCCTCGCCTCAACCATGGTTAGCTGCAGCATGAGGGCGCGTTGATGCGGAGAGGAGAGGCCTTAGGCCTGTGTCGCGCGTGTAGGTGAGCTACCAGCGCGAGCGGTGGCGCAAGGGGAAACTGACCAAGAGCAACTTGCGACGGCTGAATGAGATCGGGTTCAACTTTACTGGCGGAGGCGTGGGTGGGGGAGGCGGGGGCGCCGCGCACACTCCGCGCGCGTCCTGTGACATGGAGGGGGTATCCACGACGTCGGAGGGCGTGCCCAAGCGGAAGTCGATGGACGGGGGGTTCGCTGCTGGCGCTGGACAGTCCTCGTACGACGAGCCAGACAGCGACCAGGAGATGCCAAACTCAAAGCGCAACAGGAGTAACAAGTATGGGAGCTACACGCAAGGGAACGGCAACCGGGCGAGTAAGGGTCCCGGGCAGGGGCAGCAGCAGCGGTATCAGGAGTGGCAGGCCGCGTCTGAGAGTGACACGGAGTCGGAGGAGATGGCACACAGGGAACGGGCGCGGAGGCAGCAGCAGGAGGCGGGCGCGCCTAGTGCACAGTCTATGGCAGCCACGCTGAAGCGGACCGCGCAGCAGCTGTCTTCATACGCAGACGAGGTATTAAAACCCCTTTCCTTCCCTCCACCCTCGGTACCCAAACATGCATGCCACACCTTGACCTGCTTACCAAACAGTGTTTCCCTCTGTTGTTGCTATTCTGCCTCGCTGGCTGTGTCGTTGCTCCGGTGCTTACTTTGCCGGATGACACCGCGTGCTCACACACGCTGCGCTGTGCCGCGCCAGATTGAATCCGTTCACTCCAAAAAGAGGCGCCTGAACGAGAAGCTGAAGAGTCTGCAGCGCAAGCACAGTCTGGTGGAGAAGCAGTACCAGACGTCCGTCCAGAAAGTGGTAATGCCCCCTCCTCTTCGCCCCCCCCCCTTTCCCCTTCACCTCTCCTTCCCTTGCCAGCCTTTTCTATTCGACACAACAACCTGCGCCATGTCCTTCCCCGCATTGGGGCTGAGGAGTACCAACATGCGCGGCGGTGTGGCGTCGCAGATGGAGCAGGACGAGCAGATAAAGTACCTTCAGAAGCGGGAGGAGGTGATGACGTCGTCGATGTCGCGGACGGACCAGACGATAGAGAATTTGAAGAAAAAGTTGGTGGCGGCGGAGGGGGAAGCGATGAGGGCGAGGCAAGACGGAGGGCGGAAGTCGGAGGGGGGCGGCGGCAACGGCGGCGGCGGGCTGCTGTGCCAGGGCTGCTCCAAGCGGCCGCCCAACTGCGTGATGGTCCCATGCCTGCACCTCATGTATTGCAAGGAGTGCGTCAGCACAGCGCACGCCAAGGCAAAGATCTGCCCCGCGTGCTTCGCTCCATGTGTCAGCGTTATGGAGGTCAATACCTCCCTCAGCTAGATAACTTTCTCACCTCCCATCCCCTCCTCCTCTAGTTGCGCATATGGAGGCGACACATGCGGGCAGTGAGCTGATGCTGTTGCCATATGAAGTAGAATGACACATTTGATGAACACGCCTTTTCACAGTTACACCGTTTCACGCACGCAACGCCCCTCCCCCATCTCACCGCATTGCACTCAGGATGGGGAAGCTGTATGTGGGTGGGTGGGGGGTCACTACTGCACAGGGGGCGGGTTATGGGAAAGGGGGGAAGGCAACGGCAGCGCTGGTGGAACCGCGGTGAGGATGAGGGTTAGTGTGTTGCCATGGTTGTGGGGGGTGTTGCGTTGTTCACGTCTCGGGCGCCTTCTCCAGCGGGTTATAGTTGAGCAGCTTCTCGATGAGGTCCACGTGCGTCATCACCATGCGCCGGCAGCAGTAGCGGTCCAGATTGAGCGCGTTCAGCGCCTCCCTGCATGCACCACCACCAACCCCACCCCGTCTTATCAGAGCCACAACACCGTCCCCTCCCACATGCAAACCCTAAACATTGTTGTGAAGAATTGGGTGCACAATGAGCGGCACCAGGAACGTCATGCCGCTGATTTTCTGAGCGTCACAGTATAGACGTTGGCAGAGGCCCTCGCCTGTGATGTAGCTGAAGTGTGATGAATGTATTCGTTTGAAAGTGGCAAAAATTGGGGAAAACGGGAAAAAGAGGGTTTATTGCGCTGGGTAGCGCACTTCTCTGTGTACCCCGCCTTGAGCAGCTCCAAGTAGGTGTCCCACTTGTTCCCAATCACCTGCAAAAACAGGCCTAGCGTTCAGGCTCGGCGTATGTAGGCTACCATACACTTCGCCGTTGCTGTTAGCCGGCCTGGGAAGTTAGGGCTTTTAACCTGAAACCCTATAGCGCACCTTTCCGCACGTGAAGCAGCGCACGGGGATGATCATCCTGTCGCCACCCTCACCTCCTCGGCCCTTCTAGAGCTTCGCTGCTAAAGCGTCCAAAACTTCTCAGGCGCCAGTGACCAGGGGGTGGGGGTCGGGAGCACAAGCCCGGGATGTCCGACTGCTGCTGCGAACGGTTGGCGACGAAATTTTGTTTGGAGCGGCGGCAGCAGCGGTCACTTTCAGAGAAAGTATGTCGAGGCCAGCGCTTTTCCGTTTGCTTGCTGTTCCAAGTACAGTGAGTTGGATTAACAGACTACAATTCTGCAACCTTTCTGCTTTGCTGACAGCGAGAGTGCGTGTGCGGGTGTGGGGTGTCGTCGTCGTCAGCTTATTTGAGTTGAGGCTCTTCGCCGCCGCCGTCGAATGTCCTTCGTTCGCGCCTGCTGTCCGACCCCCGCCGACGAAGTATTCGTACCCGTACATGGTGCTGCGAAGACCAGCAGCATCGTGGTAGTCATATATACTGGTACGGATATACGACAAGCACTTTGTTCAACCTTTTATTCTTATTTTTGCGCCCCATGGATAGGTCGTTAGGGTTTCCCTCCCTGCTTGTCTCTTACCTGTACACAGTTTAAGGCCGGTTCTTAGATGAACTTTGCCACCATCCGCGAAAGATGAGATGGATATGGGACTGGCAGGTAACCCGCATCGGCACCCTCTACAGGCGGCGTTTTGCAAGCATGACTGAGCAGAAGTTCGAAACAAACCTCAAACTCATCATCGCTCATGCTCCCGGGTAGGTTGGTTCAACATAGCTTCCGGCAATATGAATAGAAAAAAACTGCAATTAAAAATAAATTAAGAAATATAGAGGCAAAATAAACACATATTCCTTTTGCAGTCACAGAATTTGGTGCTCTCGGCGACCACGCCACGGCTTTCTTGACGGAGCTGGCCTAGCAGGCAGCCGCCTCTAAAGGGATGCATGTGGGCAAGTTGTTGGCCTCCTGGCGCCGAAAGGTCTCTCTCGCCGTCAATATTGCTCACGCGGACAACGTCTTGCGCGGGTTGTCCGCCGCCGTAGACGGTGTGGAGGCCGCTTCTTCCTCGGCTGGGATGCTTTCTCCTACCACGGCGCTCTTTACCCGCGCCATGGGCCGCAAGCGTCCCCGTGCTTCCTCGAGCGGCGCTTGTCGCCTCCACGTGTTGCATTCTCGGCGTTGCCTAGGAGCTTCCTTAGTTTAATATGCTAGGTTTTTGCACAATGTATTGCTTCCTTTTGCCGTGCTTTGGATTCCGTGATCCTCTTGTCAATCTTGCCCCTTTTTTTGCCCTCCCTTTATCCATGTCCGTGCTCATGTTTTTGTTCTTGTAATCCATTCTCTCTAAAATAAACACAAAGCAACTACACAGAAATCTACACTACACAAAATGCAGCTACACACAAAAACGTAACTCAAACACAAAACAAAATAATCTTTTTTTTCATGCTTAATCAAATTTCAAAGTGAGCAGTAGAAACCACTAGTAAAAGGGGGGGGGGGGGGATGGACAAACAAGGCTAAGCCCGTGGAAATGGAAGCCATATAGGAAAGCAAGCTCATGCAAGCCATCACGAAGATAGGAACCCAACGTGCCGTGAAGAACCATATGAAGACGATGAATGAACGTGCGACACACATCACATCCCCTAGAAAGCGAGGTAACGGAAAATATGTGGAACGCTGAACAAACTCATTCCTGCGGGCCTAGCTTTTATACCGCAAAAAGCGAGAGTCCGCCGCACCCAAGCTTGGAAAACGTCGAGCAGCCACCAAAATGGCCAAACGATCAAACAACTCAGCCGCCACATCTAGAAGCCACTGAAATATGGAACACTTCAAATACAATTTTAATACCGTATGCGAAGAAAAAAAATTGAAATTGAAATTGTTTACAACATGTACCGTATGCGCCGGTTTTTCACAAAAAAGCCGGATGCGTCGGCTGCTGTCTCTGGGCCCTCCCAACTACGTCAAACAGGGAACTTACAAGTCAGGGCTAGACCGTGAACCTCCTGTGTCCAACCTCTCCAAGTGTGGTCGGGGGTTTTACTCCCCCCCGGGGAGGGTCTGGAGTAGTTTAAAGGTGGTGTGCAAGAAGGGGCATGAGGTAGGTCTTTATGCGGATGCTTGGCGAGTGGTCATGCGGGATTTGGTGCGGTAGACGAGGAGGAGATAGTGCAGCCATTGGACGGTGTGTGTATGGAGGGTGGAAAGGATGCGAGACGTGTCTAGGCGAGTTTTGGTGATGAGTTTGTCCGGAGGGTCGGTGCGGAGGGTGAGTAGGGAGGTGAGACTTTCGATGGTGGATGAGTGCGGTGTGCCCGTGCGGCTCATGACTATGGGTAGGATGTCGACTTCGGTACCCGGCCAATGGTTGCGGATGGCGTTTGCGAGGGGTGTGTATTTGTTCCTAATCAGGCGGGCTGTGTGTGAGAGGTTGTGGTCGGTGCAGTATTTCCATTCCCCTATCTGAATTTTTTTGATAGACGAGTATCTACGGCGGCCGTTGTTGTGGCCAATGAAGCGAGGTTCGAGGAGGCGTATGAAATCGGGTTTATGTGCCGGGGGACGCAGCTCAGGCGGGAGGATGTCGGAGGGGAGTATAGCGGGACAAGAGGTTAGGGAGTCGGTCGAGAGACCTTCGTCAGCATCAACAAGGCGGGTAGGCATGTGGGAGGGGTGTGGGGGATGGCAGTCAAGAGGGGTGTAGGAGGTGGTGGGGTGGGGGAAAGACTTGATGGGTTTGTTACCGAAGTCTGCAGTGATAGTTTCCCATCGACCTCCATTGTGGCGTTCGAGGAGAGACATGAGGAGTTGTAGCGCGCTGTTGTGTCGGTCCTGTCTCAGGCCAGACATGGATGGGCAGTTACCGGCCATGTGGCCGTTGCTGGTGAATTGGCCACACATGGGACATCGCAGGGTGGGATTGTGTGTGAGGAGGCGGGTGTTGTGAACGCCCCAAATGAATTCTTGTTTGTGGGTGAATTGTGTGTTGGTGAGTGGTGAGTGTTTTTTGTGGAAGGTGAAGTCGGCACCGTCCGCCGCGGCGCGGGCGAGTAGGACGCCGTGTTTGGATGATTGCGAGAGGGGTGTAAGTGTGTGTTTGCAGCTGTGTGTGTGTGCGTCGGCTTTGAGGTTTGTGTATATGTGGGGTATGGGTTCGCCTTGGGTTTGTGGTATGAGGGTGTAAGGCCAGGTCCAGTGTCCAATGGACACCTCCGAGCCTGTGGTGTATGTTGTATCTGGCGGGTGACCATCAGCGACCTGGTTAGCGAGTGTGTCTGCTAGTTCGTTGCCGGGTGAGTGGTTGTGTGCTTTAATTTTACCTAGATGTGTGCGGATGCCTGCGTCGCATCGGGTTTTGAGGGTGTGTGTGATGGAGAGGAGTGTGTCTCGGTGGATGTTGTGCCTATAAGCGGAGGGGCAGTTAAGGTAGCCTTGTATGAGGCGGAGGGAGCACGCACTGTCAGT
>JAPMLY010002935.1:0-38420 GCA_026401115.1 Tetraselmis chui | reverse complement strand
GGATGAGGGACGTGGCCATGACAATACAGTAGGGAAAGTCATAAGCCACTTTTGGGACCGCGAGATTCGCTCCGTGCAGCTCTGCGACCGTGGTAGCTGCGAAAAGGACGTCGGCTGCAAGGTTCGCGGGTGTGATCTTCATACTTGGTAAGCGATGGAGCTACTTGCGGGAATGCACCTCAAGCAACAATCAAGTGCGGACGTGGCGTACGGCAACATCCGGACAAAGAAAAACAGCCTTTAAATTATCGTTCCGCCGGGCACGGTGACTGAGACAACAAGAAAGCAGCCTAACGGTGTCGTTTTGTCGAAGCTTATCTTCCACTTTAGCATTGTCAAGGCATTAGTCACGCTAAACCCTCCCATCACATATCGACCCAAGTTCTGAGCATCTCACCCCCTCTTGACGGGCCCAGAGGACGCCGAGTTGTCAAGGTACCCCCACCTCCCTCCGTGGGATTGTAACCATCGCGAGTATGCGCAGTTCAAGTTATTGTAGTCTATTAGGGAGGAACCGGAGATTTACCGCAACAAACTACAGGTGCCGCATTTTCAGCACTTGCAACAACGGGCAACCTGCTGGAATTATCGTGAGCCCACATTACGGAGAGGATGAGGGGACATAAAGCACGTACCATTCCTTCCAATGGAAGCAAAACCCTATCAACACCCGCGTTTGACGAAGGCCAAAGCTCGCTTCGTAACCTATGCTCCCTACCTGCGAGTGGTCGAGGCAATGGAAGTTGCGGATGCTAGGAGAGCGGCACGGGAGAAGGAATTGCAGCAAAAGGATGAATACCTCCAGAAGAGAAACGAGCGGCTGCGGCTGCATGTGAAACATAATATGCAATACTTGCCGAGCCAGGACCCCATGTTAAACGGCCATGACAAGGAAGAGGGCGTAAAACATGCCATGGAGCTGTCTGAGGTGCCGGCCCCTGCTAGGTCATTTTATCAATATGATGCACGAGTCATTGACTTGTTCGGGCCATTGGTACAACATCATCTACCTAGCGTAGCCGGAAGTAGGCATTAATGACATGTAAGTATTTATTTCATCACAATATTTTCACTTGTCCCTTGCCCTTTTCACTGCGCGGGACTCATTAAAGTTGTGGGCGGGGTACTTGGTCTTGAGCTTGCTTTGGGTCTGCTCATGGACCCCCCTCTTGGCCTTTGATTCATGCCCGGTACATGTGACATGCTTGCCGGTATACCGCACCCGTTGCCTACGTGATGGATGGGCTTGCATCTTCATCAACTTGTGAAATCGGGTGAGCACAACCTGAGATGCATTCCCTCTCCTTGCCGAGCATTTTTCGAGCAAATCATTTAGTCAATTGGTGCATTGCCTCCGCTCCTTTGCTGCACCATTTCATCAACCCACCCCATTCTCTCACAAGATCGCCCATGTGACACGCCATAATGTGCATGTAAACAGTCACATGAGTGTCAGTGGCCACCTCCAGATATGCAGCCATGGACACAACACCTAGATTATCGAGCTCTTGCGCATGTGCTTCCACAGCCACATGTCGTTGTCGTCGCATCCTCTAGTGACAACGTCATTGCAGAGGAAAAAACGCTTCCCAAACTGCGAGTGCCTCTGCGTAGACACCCTCATTGATTTCGCCATTGCCATGGTCTTTGATGGCGATCTCCATGATAATCTCAAAATTGTCAAGAAACAGTCGGCATGTCGATTCCGGCAAGCTCTTCGCAGAAACATTCAACTTTTTGACACCCTTCCTTTGTTGGAGATACATATCGTCAGTGATGACCAGAGACAAGTTTTCGTAGCACCACTGCCCATCCTCCTTGAAGTGTTCCTCGTCAAAAACTATCTTGGACGGTATGGAGAAACATCTGCGGCACCACCCTCAGCAGGCTGTGCAGGATGTCTGCGATATAGAACATGACAATGGGCGTGGGGCATGAAGGGTTGGCGGCCTCTGCACATGCCCAAGTGTTGCTGTTGCATGTGTTGGCGTTTGGACTAGCCCATGCCCTCCATAGATGGCGCCTCACTGGTTGCAGTGATCGTGCAAGCACAACCTGCCATACAACATAGTCGATAAGCAAATCACACACACACACACACACACACACACACACACACACACACACACACACACACACACACACACACACACACGATGCAATTCGCAATCAAGTGTCATAGAAGCTCACCGGGAACAGGGCAACATAGTCACAGCAATCTGAGACTACGTGTGCCATTTGTGTCATTTCCTAAACCGTTCGCATGGGCAGTCCACCAAATCACCCCATGCTGACTTGGTTATGAAGAGGTGTCCCTTCCTTGCCTTGCAGTAAATGCACGGTTACTTTAATGAGCATCCACACAGCCCAATGTATTCGTTGACTAGCTTAAGCTCTCCGCCCACGCATGATGGCACAGCGTGGTGCCTCCCATTCACCATAGTACCCTTAGCTTCCAAGTTCCGTATCACCTCTTGAATGCCCGTGCAGCTCCGCATGACGTCCTCGCAGCAATCATCAAGGAACGAGTTAGAAGGAGCAAGGCCAGTTGTTCTCCACGGCGTTGACGAGGAAGTCCTCTTTGCCCTTTACACCTTCCACTGAGCTGCCATCATGCACAAATTGTGCACATAGTTGGTGACGTGAAATGCAACTTCACTAATTTATATGCGACTATGCATACCGCCATAACACAAACCATCATACCTTTAATACCACCACCGTCTAATTTGTCCAAGTGGCGTTAAAGATAACGGAAGCATCAGAAATCTCTTGCACCCGCAAAGCCTCTCCATGATGAATCAGCCCTTTGCTCAGCAGTCTCCGTGCACGTTGCTGCAACACTAGTGATGGATCTTGTGTTGTGGAAACCATGTCTACGGATGACTGCAAACCCACAACACTAAACTCACCCGCTTGCGTAGCTACAGTTAGCCACTTGCACATGTGAGCTCCTAGTCAAGGCAACACCAATATCACCATCCCCCCCAAGGCCGCGTCCCACTTATGCGTCGTGATGTTTATTTGTCGTTGATATGCATAATGTGCTAGCCTCATGTCGGTGTAGACCTGCAGCTCATTTCGCTCCCTTATTGCATGTCTTGCACGTTCATTTGCCGCTTTGAACACATGCTTAAAGTGCTTGGATTGGAATATGTCACTTAAGAGCTCACCGGTTAGTTCGCTAGCAAGGCATCCCTTGTAAACATGAGTGTGTGTGCTGCTCGAACTTTACCCCCCCCCCCTCACTCAGCTCGACGCGTCCGTGCTCTCCCTCCCCACTGCAATCGCTCGCTTCCTCCTCGATGTCACCAAACACACGCTGCCAACTGTCGTTTATGCCGGCAACCTGAGCCAACTGATGCTTCAGCTGACAAACTTCACGTCCTACATACCTTTGTATTGTCGCGGAAGTAGTTGCATGTCGGATGAGCTTGTACGACAACCCGCTAGGTCTTTCTCGCTGCTTCGACCTGCGATGCGGCAGCTCCTCGGCGTCGTCGCCGCTGTTGTCCTCCACGTCGTAGATACCATCAACGTTGATGTCAAGCTCTTCCGGTACGTCCTCACGATCAGCCTCAAACATCGCCTCTTTTGTCCCTTTCAGCTGTGACACTTCCTTCTCAACCTTTCGACGCTTGATTTCTGCCTCGACGCGATATATGTCCGCCGCCGACATTTTCGACCGCATGTCTTTTTCATCGTCCTTTTGGCTGTCGACCATTACCCGCCAATATCTCTCCGCCTCCTCCGCATTAGCTACCTTTTTGCGGAGCTGATTGACTTGCGATTGCAAGTTTTGCACTACGGATGTTGTTTCACGGAATCTCGCGCGGGCATGGTCAACGTAGGATGAGATAGTGATGGCGCCGCTCATGCGTGCTACTGCTCGACCGCCGCGCTCTCGCCGCCCTAATCTAGCACGCGGGGTACTTGATGCAAGTGACACTTATGCATCCGCCGCCAACTCCCTCGCCACTACCCGCCTGCTTGCCGCTCGCTGCTTTTTAGACATAAAGCCGCCTCCTATATAAACCCACACTCGCTTTCGTTGTGTTAGTGAGAACTATCGTGTCACCGGTAACGCGGCATGCCGATAAATAATGCAACAATGGCGACACCCATCGCGCATATTCAGCACCACCCGCGACAAGTATAGCTACCAAGGGAACACATGGCTCTCACGGCCTGTGCATGACCCAACGTAAGCGTTGCGGGGTTTGTGGGGCCTTTAGAGGTAACAAAAGCAGCTTTCGGTGTGTTACAATGGACGCGTTCGTCAACATGTCTAAAAAACGACCCGAATACTGCATTGTGCGGCGGTTACAACTTTACAAGATGAAGTACAGGCTTGTTAAGAACCGTCGACAGCCCCACACTTTGCTCGAGGAGACAAGGTGACTGTTGTTACAAAGAACCTCTTCTTCATGGAGCGGATCTGCGTAAGAAAAGTAGGGTTCGAACGCATGATTCTAAGAAGATCCGATACTATGCGTGTGATATTCGTGCCCTTTTCATGGTAGTTTCGGGGTTGGAATTAGGGCATGTTTGTTCGGAAAGATATGGATCCTCTCCCTTCTCTTCCTATCTGGACAACCTAACATGAAGCTGCGTGATCGATAGCTTATACCTTTTACAATTTAGGAACAGATTGGAAAACACAATTACATATTGAAAGCCCCAACGACAATACGCTTACATCCGGTGACTCATGTTAACAACGTACGACCTTGCTCTAGAGCTTGGCTTCGACCAGGTGACCCGGCTTCCGTTCCAAAAGGTGATGACGAGGAGTTCGACGTCTCCCACATTTCTGTTGTGTGCATTAAATTGTTACATGGACGTCGAGGCGAATAATTGCTCTTCATGACGTACTTCATTGCTAATAACATTCCACTTGCATGGCACCGGGTGAACGAGGTACATCGTGCAATGGCGTTACACGACTTTTTGGAGACGCCGAAATGGCACAAATTTGCCAAGGCTCGGCGCCCGCCGGCGGCGGCGCAGCGGCGGCGACCCCGGAGGGGGGTGCGCTCGCAAGCCCGTCGGCATCCCCTCACCTCCCCGTGGTGGGCGCTACAAACCCCGTAGCCGTGCCATGCCAGGCACGGTAGGGGGCTAAGAGGGCCGACAGCTCGATCCGCGGGATCATCAACTGTCGGGAAAAGCCATGTACATAGGGCTTTTGAAAAAATAATTTCTGTGCGATACCGGCACCAAGATCTCCCGCTCAGGCCGTCCGATATATTTTTTCGCATACATATACTACAGAGTACATTCCTTCTTCGATGGGGTGGGAGCAGTACCACAGGAGCGTTTGATGGCGAGGAGGGTACGGCCGGATCAGCCGCGGGATGCGGGTGTCGGAGCTGGAAGTGGCCAGCCGGGATGCAGCGCTAGGAAAGGGCGCTCGCTACCCGCCGACCAGCCATGTGCCAGTCGAAACTTCCGAGGGGGTGAGGCAAGACATGGCATATGCCGGTGGCCGGTCGCATGAGGAGGAGCGGCTATGTGAGGTGGCGGCTAGTCTTAGGATCAGCCGCCGCCGGAAAGCCCTATACGGAGGGCTTTTTGGAAATTAAACTAATGTCCGTACCCGGCGTCGAGCTAGTTGGGGAGCAACACCATGGTAGGGCGCTCACTAGCGAGCCGCCACGCCGACAAGTTACATCTCCCGGGAGGGGGGGGGAGTAAGCTTGGGCGGCAAGGACGTCAGTCGTGACGTAAGGAGCGACAAGATTCGGCGACGACGACCCTCCGCGTCGGCGCCGCCGGAAAACCCCGTACGGAGGGTTTTAGACTGATTTCCGTGCACCCGCGGCCCGACGGATCAGACTATGGTGACCTAACCCCCCCCCCCCCCCCCCCCCCCCCCCCCCCCCCCCCCCCCCCCCCCTCCCTCGACACCCACTACCCGGATAGACGAGACCCTTGCGGGGGGGCGGGCGGGTGAGCGCGGGGGCCCCAACTTCAACAAAGTCTGCTAGGTGGACGCGCGATCAGAGGGGGGAGGGTACGGACGCATGCCTGACTACCAGACAGGTACCCGGGTACGAGACAGAGAAAAACCCGGGGAAATGAGCGGGGAAAATTCAGGCGCGGAGGCAGGAGCGCTCTTTTTTTCTGTGTATGTGTGTCTCGGCCCCCTTCACATGCTATCGAGGTGAAGGGGGACCTCGACAAGGAGGACCATCGCGTCGGCGGATGCGGCGGTGACTATGGCGGGGCTTACATGATGCGGCGGCGGGATCGACGAGCGAACACGCGAGGAGGTTTTTTTTGCCAGCCTTTCCCCTCATTCTATCTTCGGCAAGACCGAAGTCACGCGGGAGCTAGATCAGGCTAGCCCGACGTCCCTCCCGAACGCCGACCGTAAGGCAAAGGATCAGCCATCGATGCATCGTCGATAGTATCAGCATCATTTGGTGATAGTGCCATCGATGTGATAGGTTGCAACATCGACATCGACACGATGGCAGTATAGCTAGTATCAACCCCATCAATTATCAAAGCAATTGGAAAATGTTGATTATTTAAGCCCGATGTATTGATATATCGTCCCAAATATCGATACATCGGCGATAATATCGGCTTAAATTGCCATCGATGTTTGCTTTTCAAACTATCAACGCTATCAACATCGACAATCCAAGATATCAATACCATCAACATCGACGTTTCAAAATATCACTACCATCAGCATCGACAAAATTCACTTGATCCCTAGCCTTAGCCGACCGGCCTCGGTATGTTAAACGAAGCTCCCAATGCTGGACAAGCCGCGTCGCTAGTATGTTGGCAACATATGGCGAGCCCTAGCATATGACACGTTGACCAAGTTAGAGCATGTGCAAGCTAGCTAGGCCAAAGCTATTTAAGCCTAGTGCAATAGAGGGAGGTGACACAACCTTTTATATCAATTCCTTTGTTCAATTACAATCTGCTGTTGAACAGTTAATAGTAAAACATCTTCGCATCTCTCCCTCCGATGCACTTCCACCTGCAAAGACAAAAGCACGAATCATAACCTAATTGAATTAGGTCTACATTTAACTCACGTAAGGCCAATTGCAACCCCTTCCTTTGTCCTCACTATTGGCTTCCTAGTGGGGCCGGCTTGACTACCCGTGTGACTAGTTTATTTTCGTCTCAAACAAAGCCGCTACACAACTTCAACAATGGCGTACCGTGCACCGCGGCGCCCACGACTTTACGCAAGCCCAAGCAATATGAAGCTGCCCACCACACCGAAAACTTTCATTTCACGGGGAAATGTCGCTCAACAACGTTTGTCGTTTCTACTTCCTAGCTAGTAGGGGCGCCGTCTATATTTGGTGATGACTTGACATTGACGGCGAAGGAGCCCACAACCTATTGTCGGAGCATGATGGTTGCGACATGCGAGTGTACTCTTGAGTAGCGGGCGGGTGCACAGGAGACGTGGGCGGAAACTGATGGTTACAAAAGAAGCGCAGCCGCCCGCTTGATCCAGTTCATTGCTTTTCAGTGAGCGTGCTGCATACGCACTATAATACATACGGACTAATACGGACGTACATACGTGTACTAGATTACTAAGATAGTACCAGTACCCGTATATGTACCAGCTGTGCGCCAGTTCGTCCATCGTCCCTGCTGTCATCATAGTATGTCTATCGATTCGGGTCGGTGTGCATGCAGATGAAGTGTGATATACGAACGATATAATCATCCAGAATATAATAATTAAGATAATACGGGCGCTGTGCTCGTGAGCGCATGCTTGTCAGGTACCATAATAACAGGCGTTCGTCAAGCGCGTTGCCGGTCAGGGCTCCGGGCCACGGCACAGACGCACGAGCAGCACGGCAGCCGAGTGGCGCGGAATCCTCCTCTGGTAGGATGTACTCCCCAAGCTCACAGATACACGTTTTTGTGCTCTTCATGCTCCCGCTTTTCTCTACCGCCCTGAACGTGCTCTTCCGCGTAGTAGTATACGTGTCTTGGCTTAGTTCTCTGTCCAGACCAACACTCGTAACCCACCGGGACGTACTCCGCTCTGTCTTCCCGTAGTAACTCTCCACCCCGCGCGACCGAGCAGTGTGCGAAATGCTTATCAGCGCCCGCATCACCAGTGTCTCGTTTCTATGTAGTTTACCTCCCTGTGCTGGTGCCACAGTCGTTGACATAAGTCAGTTCTAAGTGTCAGCTGGTCCAGTAGCTGCAGTGTCACTCACAAGCGCAGTTTTTGGTAGGTTAATAATTGCCCACGCGGTCGACTCAACTCACCTCGTTTTCGCTCTACTTGTAGAATTCGCTTAAACTTGCGGTGTTTAATTGAAGCTGTGCCGTTTTCTGAGCCTCGTCTGCTAGTTGATGTCCCTTTTTGTCGCTGCTTGATAGCTTCGCGACACCTCCAGCGAACCGCCGGCCCCAATCGCCGCGAATATCTACGCGCTTCTACTTCTGTCGCTTTCGCTGTCCGTTAGGCCGGGGTGTGATACGAATTAGCAAGTCCATTCAATTACGCACAGTGAAACACCAGTCAATAAGTGTGGAGGCCTGCTACCTTCATATGACAGAGTCAAGGGTGTCGCGTTTTGGAGCCCCCTTGGGTCTTCTAGAGTTTCCACTGCGATATTGATCGCTGCTGCTGCTTGCAAGGGGGAATTTTCCTCTGGCTTTGTCCCGTTTTTGGTATTAACTGGCTTTTGAACTATGTACCGCAGGTGTATTATCTGTGTAGCGTGACTGCCGGCTTCGTCTATCCCGTCCTTCTCCACTATGCTCCCAACTCAAGTACGTCCTTTTCCTGGTTTGGTGTTCTCTCTGTATGCCCTCGAACCTGGGATTGATGCCATGTGTGATGTCCTCAGGGATCACAGCAGTTTGTCGAATCAGTGGATTTCAAGAGCCCAGCCATGTCAACCAAGCAGTCACATTCGGCACAAAGCGCACCGAAACAGCCAGTCTCCAGGAAGGGTGGCCGCCCTGTCACCTGGATTGGCGGCGGAGGGCTGAACGCATCGTAAGGAACAATATGCGCCACACCGCGTGTGTTTATCGAAATATTGCTTGCGGTGTTGCCCTAACACGAGTGAGAAATTTTGCTGTAGGTTTGTGGCTGGAAAAGGAGTCCCCGAACTGCGTGCACTGTTTTTAGAAGTGTTTGGGCATCCAACCGCGTCGAATAACTCTGCGTGGCTTCGGCGTAAGCTTTCCGAGCCACCTGATGCCACTTACGGACGTGGTAGAAGTGCAAAAATTCGGAAAAGGGACATGGGTGCTGCCATCTGGACAACTGGCAATGTCCCGACCTTCACTCAGGTGTGTGTGTGTGTGTGTGTGTGCGTGTGCGTGTGCCTCAGCAATTGCTTGCTTTATCGATTGAATTCCAGACTGACCTCCTTAGTGGCTGGTCAAATCGCAGGCAGAGGCGGCAGTGTTGCATAATCCTGACGTGACCAGCCTCACAATTCAGAAAGTTCTGTCTGCCCCTACTGCAAGGCAGTCCATGACAGGCTCTGAAACAGTACAAGGTAGACTGTCGCTGTACTCACTACTGTTTTTTCAGCCGAAATTCAAACCTGAAATCGTTATTGAAATATTGTTCTTTTCAATTGTCATTATTGAAATCTCGTTATGCACTACAGGGCAACCCTTCTGTACGCCTCGCAAGCGGCAGAGGGTTTGTGGGTCTCAACCTGTAGACAAGCTTGTTCAGCAATTGAAAGAGCTTGCGTGTCCAGCTTACTGGGTCGGATCGCCCCCAACCGTGGAGGTTTTTTGGCCAGAAGATGCAGGAGGTGGAAGCTGGTGGCGCGCACGGGTACTGAAGGTAATTCCAGTCCCTCGTTCTTTGCCTGCCTTGCCTCGATGACTGGTATTGCAGCTCTTATATCGCTACTACAGCAGTCATGATAGACTGTGTCAAAGACGTGTTAAAGATGAACTCTTACGCTATTCCAGAGTTGTTCTATCGGCACGTCAATGCTATTTGTATTAGGAGTGTTTTTTTCTTTCTACTTTGTCCACATTGGAACCCATAGCATGGAAGTTTTCTCTCTGCCTCGATTTGTATATTTTTATTATTTCACTGACCTTTACTTCCAGCCAGTTCGATTGTCTGTGCATGTGTTAATTGATTAGTCTTGCGGGATGTATATACCTCTTCTAGCCAAATCCCCGTCCCCTTGTCTCGTCATGCTTGAATTCCTAATGTAATTAGAAGGGAAAGGCATGTCCTTCCTCATTTCTCACTCTTGCCTATACTTTGAGCGCGTAGGATATTTTCCTGTGCTTCATCTTCCATGCGATTATGTCCTTGTATAAGCAGGTCATGCCAAAGAAGGCTCAGTGTTCCGTGCTTTATGACACCTCGGAAATGGAAGATCTCGATCTCAAGGAAATGGCCGAGTTGAAGCACATCAGACTGGTATGCAATCTTTGCTCAACTTGTCTTGAGGAGGTGGGTGTCAGCTTTTGCAAGCCAAATGCATAGTATGAATGGCCTGGCCGTTGACTTGCAGATTTCGCCAAACCATGAATACGGTGAAAGCACGGAGATGTTGAGCACTGGGCAAGAAAGGGCTGTCATGGAATGCAATATGGCGGATCCGACATGCATGAGGCCTTCAGCCAACCTGTCCATAACGGACGCAGTTTGCAATTCAATGAAGTCTGAGCTGGAGCGCCTGAACCGGAGTGCATTCCCGACTGCCATTTCGTTGGAGGATGCTGAGCGAGAGGAAATGCTCCAGACGATTTTGGATGACACAACTGTATCTGACTGTACACTCGCTACTATTTCTATCGCTGACACCTCGTGTGAAGCTATCCGACAGTACGCCCTGATTGCAGACATTATTTTGTGTTCGGTTAACGGATTGTCAGCTTCAGCACTGCTGTTGTTGTGTGGTCAGCCTCCCGTGAACATGTCTGGCCTAGCCTACTATAATGGTCAGCACGCGCGACGCTTATTTACATCACCATGCATTTGCATGCCATTCTCATCTTCCAGTAGCTGATGCCGCAGCCTGCTTTCACAGATTGTCATCTGATACTGGCCTCGAATCTTCACATCTGCTGGCACCTGTCAAAATCAAGTCGGAGGAGATTGATCTGCTGGCAGCCACAAGCATGGACACTAAAGGCAGCGATACGAGCGGTGGCAGTTTTTCAACACTGTCCCCATATTCTGGAATCCACGTACCGGAATTGGACATGTATTCCGCTCCCGTTGTTTTTGGCGGAGGCCTGTCATTCCTGCCGGCATCTGCACCAGGTTCAGTCATCGCCGACAGCGAGTGTCGCCTACAAGGTGCAAAGAGTTTCTGGCCTCTGACGCTTCAATGCCTTTTGTATTCGGTTCCTGCAGTATTAGCATTCCATTGAAATATGTATTCCATGTTGCTCCGCGAGTGAATGTGTGTCATTCCGTGACAACAGGCCCTAAGGATCGCGGGAACGTATGCGCAAGTATCTTCGACGAGGATTTTATGTCAGTTGGCCTTGCCAGCCTTATTGATGAAGAAGCTTCCTCCTTTCACAACATGGCGGCTGCGAGCCTGCTGAATGATACAGCGTATTACTAATCTGGAAATGATTTCGCCGCGTGGTCATGATCGACTACCATCCGCCAGTTGATTCCCACCCCCTGTACAACAGCCTAAAAGCACCCACGAAGGTTGCGAGGAATTTGCTCGCTGGTGAATTCAAAACGCTGGATTCAACACCGCAAATGTTTTGGTTGTCATGTAGCTCTCCCCACTCCCCCCCCCCCCCCCTCTAGAAAAAGCCCAAGCCGTTCGTGTATGTGTACCAATCGTCATGTATGTACCAAAAGTAAACACCAAGCTAACTGTAGTATTGATGTAGAGTTGGCCTGTAGCAATGCTACAAGGTTTGTTATGTATACACTCTGCTGTAAAGATAGGCATCGTTTTCATGATGTGTCTTCCCGAATTATCAAATATATAGCGTAATCACACAATCTCGTTCGTTTGGAGGTATCACGACAGACCTGTACGCCTCACTCGAGTTTGCGACGAACAATCTCTCACACACAGGGCTGGCAAAGCTTTACTGTTACCACACCGCCGCGTGACGAGTACTGTCCTGTAATACCACATTACAAGACTCGACTCGTACATGTCTCTTATTGATCCGTCCTTTTGCATGGAATGACGTATCACAACCAGCTTGCCACATATGCAAAATGAGCAATTACTAAGCAAAATTCCAACTAGCAATAATGTAACAACATGCAACGGCAAACCCAACAGCTACCATAGGCAACATCAACACAGGTAACATGTATAAACGACTGCATCCCATGCAACAACAACAAACAGCAGTTGACAACATCACCAATAATGTAGTAAGCAACAACATCAGAGACAACATGCAATGATTGCAACAAAACTTCACATCGGCACCCACAATACCATAAGCGGCGACACAATACCATAAGCGGCAGAAATTTGCATCAACAATAAGTAACATCATCATCATTCAACAATAATAACCTCAACTCACCGTAGCAACATCAATAACTGCACGAACAAGAAGCACAACTATTAGCAACACAATTATAAGTAACACCAACAACTGTGAATAGCAGCAGCATGCATGCTCCCTCGCTCAACACCAACAAGAATAGTAATAGCAACTGCGATAACACCATAATAAATAAGCTAACGCTATAGCCACAACGCGAAAGAAAATCGACGGCAACGCAGCAACTGTTTATGGAAGACGCATCGACAAGAAAAACATATGTGGCGGTTAGCCTTCGGAAAGCTAACTGCAGACAGTTAATTGCTCTGCCGCTGCTCAATTGTTAGGTAGAAGTGCAGATGGAGGGAAAGATGAGAAGATGTCTCACTGTTGGTATTTTAGAAGTACCCTGTAATTGAACGAAGGGAATTATTAATTGATTCTGTCACCTCCCTCTATTGCACCAGGCTTAAATAGTCTTTGCCTCGTTAGCTTGCACCTGCTCTCGCTTGGCTTACGTCTCACGTGCTAGGGCTTTCCAACTGCCATCAAAGGACTAGCGACGCGTCTCATCTAGGGATTCACGTTCTGCATTGAAAACCTCGTTTGGCGCGTCGTCTCGCTAGTTAGATTAAATGTGCGTACCTGTACGTACCGGGAGGTATTGGTAATAGAGTACGCATTAGACCCCTTGCTAAATTGCAGTACCGACGTACCCACATTGTACGTCCTTCCGATGGAAAAGCACTGATTGAAATTAGTAACGAGTACTTGTACTTTCATGTAATGTACAGTTGTTGCATGACAATACTCGTCACACTCGTACCCTCCCTCTCTTGACAGTTCTTGAGACAACTGGTCGTAGTGGAGCGGTAGAGCATGGTCGTAGGTTGACATTGAACACATTATGTAAGCGTATTGTCGCTAGAAGTTTTAATCTTCAAATGTGTTTGCCAATCTGCGCCTCCACAGAAAAAAGGTCGGTCGGTCGGTTGTTGTCGGTCCTTTACCTTCGTGCTTGTTTGTCCACGTCATAGGAGGTTTTGGTAACAACTCACACCTTGATTCTTCGGACGAAGTGTTGGATTGTAGACGGTTCCGTGCGTGCTTGCATCTCGTCATTGTGTAACTGAAACACACAGCGTACAAGAGCACGTACTTCTTGTAACAATCTTAATCGCTATGACGCGTCTTACGAAACCGGAATTGAAGGTCGCATACTGAACAACAAATCAAGGGGCTCCTGAGGAAAGAACCCAAAGTTAGCCTACTCGAAGGGTGTGTACTCACTTCCGAGTGCACGAGAAGCGTTGTACGGAACTTCCACTTGAGGCAACAAGTCTTTCCAATTCGTCCCGTCGTAGCAACATAAGCAACGAAGGTGTTGTTATGTGTCGCGCTCCGTTAGTCCTTATGTTCCTAAATGTCGACCGGAAGACATATTCAGACGCGTTCCAAGGCGCCGCAATAGTATTTGCCAGAATCCATTGACGAAATTCGGGTCGCGATCACTGATCTGTACGCAAGGCAGTCCATGTAAACGGTAGACTCCCCGTGTAAACAAAGTAGCAGTTTCTTCGGCAGTAACGCTCTTTGTAAACGGCATAGAGTGGGCTATTCGGGTAAGATGATCGACTACAATCAACACACTATTAATGACATTGCTCACATGCAAGTGTGTCAGTAGTCAAGACCAAGTGTATGCCACGGTCGGGGTGGAACATGCAAGGGGTAAAGAGTCGCAGCCATGTGCGGTTGAATCTTCGCTCGTCGACACACGACGCGGCGCGTACAAAAATCTTTCACATCTTGGCGAATTCGTTTCCACCATAATCTGCCGAGCGCTTTAAAAAGAGTGCTAGCAACTCCTATGTGACAAGCTGACGAGCCTTCGTGCGACTTTCTCATCAGTCTGAGTAGGAGCTCAAAGTTCCGCGGGATACAAAGACGATCGAGGCGCCAAAAATGCCTAGCTGTCGTTCGTCTGGCTTTTATCCGGCTGTATTTCGTCCACTTACCCTCGTCCTCATAAAACGAGTCTTGGGAGTACCCCTCGCGAATGAGAATATCGAACTCAAGGCTTAGCTGCAACGCGTTAACCGTCAAGAAGTTTAATTGTGCGTTTTCTAACAGCCGTTGGGACTTCCGTCGCAATTCTCGATCTCACGGAACCTCGCCATCCCAAAACAATGGACGAACAGTGGCTTGAGGTACGAAGTCTGAACGCCGTTTTAACGGATCCGCTTCGTTCGGAGCTCCCTAGTGATACGCAAGTGTTATCGAGCCCACAAACGGTTGCAAGCCCCGCATGTATCGAGCTTTCCGCTTGTTCATCGTGTTGTTCGGTTGCATGAGCACAGTCGCAATGTGTCTTGGTCTATTACGACAAGGAACTTAGAGCATCCTTCAAGGTAAAACCTACAAGGCTTGACGGCTTCCTTCTGTGGATGGTACTTCCGTAGTAAGTCCGTCAATGGAGCCGTAAGGTCGCTGAAGTGATGAATAAATCTGGCATATAAGTTGCCGAATTGACCGAAACAACAAACCTCCTTCTGCGTCGTAGGCACTGGCTAGTACGCAACGGCCTCGATTTTCTTTGTCGAAGTGGAAATTTTACCAGCGGACACAATAAAGCCAAGATATTCCATCTCCTAAAGTCCGAAGAAGCACTTCTAAATGCGTAACTTCAAGCCCTCCTCCAGAAAGCATTGAAGAACCAACCGGAGATGCTCCAAGTGTTCCTCTAGAGTGCGGTTGTAAATAAACACGTCTTCGAGGTAGATAGTAACGAACTTATGTAAAAAAATGGGAAATATGTCGTTCATCATCCGTTGGAATGCAGCCGGTGCATTGCACAAACCAAGCTGCATGGCGACCCATTCCATTAAGCCATCAAGGGACTGAAATGCAGTCTTGTGGACGTCCTTGTCACGCACTCGAACATGCCAAAAGCTAGACGCGAGGTCGAGATGTGTGTAGAAGTTTGCGTCCTTAAGCTCATCAAGCGTGTCGTCCACACGCGGAAGCGGGTAAGCGTCCTTACCCTCGTTAAGGCCACGGTAGTCAATGCACACGTAGCGAGACACCAATTTTACGCACAAAACGAGTTGGCGAGCCGAACTCACTATATTTGGGACGGATCAGACTAGCTTCCATGGCATCTCTGAGTTGACGGTTAAGTTCAATGCGCTCTGCAAGTGACAATATGTTAAGACGCTGTTGTGACGAGTACAGTCATGCAACAGTACATTGCATGACATTGTACAGGTACTCGTTACGGATTCCAATTCGTGCTTTTCCACAGGACGAACGTATATACGTGGGTACGTCGCTACTGCAATGTTGTAATGGTGCTGATGCTAAAGTACGACCAGTACCTCCCGGTACGTACCGATATGCATAATTAATCTAACTAGCCAGATGACGCGCCAGAGCGAGCTCTTCGATGCAGAAGGAGCCGCGTCGTGAAACCCAATGCTAGGCAGGCCGAGTCTCGAGACAGATGACGACGGTTAGACAGCCCTAACGCTTGACACGTAAGCGTAGCTTGCAAGCGTAAGCAATCTGAGCAAAAACCTATTTAAGCCTAGTGCGGTAGAGGGAGGTGACAGGGCCTTTTAACAATTCCATTGTTCACTTACAACATCTACTGCTTAAGTACAGCATTGAAACATCTTTCACCATTGCCTCTCGACAACATCACTTTGCCATCTTGCAACGACAGAGCTAGACAGATTAGAACAGATTTGTGCTAGCGTTTAGCTTACAGAGGCTAACCGCCACACTTGTTTCGGAGCTCTGTGGTCGACGCACGTTTCCGTTGCTCATTGATTCGCTCGACGTTGCTTGATTGATTTAAGATGGCTTCTGTAGGACCTGGACATTACGTGGTGTTGGTAATTCAAGTTGGAGGAACTGAATCGTTGGACTTGAAGCTGGTGTTACAACGTGAGCCTCGTTCGGGTAAAACTTGGTTCCCAGCTTGTTCTATCTTACCTAATGAAGAGCATGTCGATGCTGCTGTTCGAGAGTTACACGAGGAAACCGGTCTCATTCTGACACCGGATGATTTGACGCTGTTGAGTGACGCTCTTGTCCTAGTTACGCTACCTCAGGGACGACAGCTTGTCTACGTGTACTCGGCCTCAACTCCTGTCATGTTTGCTACGAACAACTTACGCACTCTTGCTCATGTTGAGCAGGCTGTTTTAGCACAATCGACAGTTAATCCGGATGGCACTTACGTCGTCCCGGAAACAATCAACATTGATGGTCTGACACTTACTCCCGCTCTGACAGGATTACTTCGTGTTGAGAAGCACAAAAGTGAATTACTTCACTTCGGTTACGTGGCTCAATGGGAATCCTTTTTCCGAGCAGTCTACCAACACGTTCCAGTCCTGCAAGATGACACGTCTATTCCGAGACAGTTGCACATGTACTCCCGGTTTACATCGGTTGACTTTGGTCATGACTGGCTGTTAATTCGTGGACACATTAATCGACTAACTGGTGAAGGGCCTACAGATTTACGTGTGGGAATGCCGATGCCTACCCACAACTTTGCTGGACTACATGTTACCCTCACGGAGACCCAGCGTAAGGCTGCAATTACTTCGCCGTTACATAATGGCCGAGTAGCTAATGAACTAGAGGATTGGCTTGAAGTCCAGCCTCAACGTTTTCTTATGCTTGGGATTACGCCTGATTCGTACGACTCGGTGATATGGGTTACTTCACAGTTCTCAGGACATGTGAATGGGTGGTGGCTGAACCGGAAAACTCAGGCTGCTATTCCATTTACGTACAACGAGCTTGTTACGGAGTTACGCAAGTCAACGTTTCTTCCAGACATTCAGGACGACGCGATTAACGCTTTGCTCAGCTTTTCGCAGAGTAACACGATGAGTTACGCGTTCTACACTAAGCAGTATAATGACTTTTTACGTCGTTCTCGTCAACACCTGACAGCTGATGTTCAGTGTGTGCGCTTCATTAATGGTATGGCGAACTCTACGCTGAAGAACCAGGCTAAGTCACACATAGCTCAAAAGGGGTACCAAATTACTCTGGTGGAGCTGTAAAACTTCCTGAACGACGTCGTTACAGATCCGCCGAAACTTGGCAATCACTGGAAAACCCAGCGCAACAAGAGGTGGTTGCTCCAGCTCCTTGGCCTGTACAACTGTGGTTAGTCGACGCAGATTGTGCGTTTTACGACTCGACAACATCTACATCATCTGATCAACCCAACTCGGTACATGTACCTTCAGACAACGCGGAACCGTCCATCGCTACGCTGCAACAATTTTCTTCGCCAGCTACAGCGCTACTGACTGACCTCACGGAAGCTCGCCCGTTAATTCGAACCGAGCTGACTGTGAAAACTCCTGATGGCGGACACCAATTTTCTGGATTAGTGGACTGCGCTGCGACGCTTGATTTTGTGTCAGAGGGTTGTGTGCGACGCTTTGCTGTACATACTCGGAAGTCTGTGACTAAGACCCCAGTTCGACTCGCCAACGGACAACGAGTAACTTCTACAGCTGTCTGTGACGTTACTTTTGAGCTGGCTTGACACGAATTTCACCGGACTTTTAACGTCTTACGTGATTTACGTACAGCTGATTTAATCATGGGTTTACCATGGCTTGATGACGAACATGCCTCTTTACAGTTTGGTACAACCATAGCTTTTACACTGATGGATGGCAAAGCTGTATAGACTACGCTCGAGGAACGACGCCCTGAGTGTCTACTGCTGAAATCTACTAAAATTCAGAAACTTATGCGCAAGACGCGCCGCAAAAGAGGACGTCATGCTGATTTTTACGTCATTGAACTTACGTCAGCCTCTGAACAACCGACAGACTTTCACACTGGAGAGGAGCTAACAGCAGAACAACGTAACAACTTCCGGTCGTTATTTTTCGATGACTTCCCGGAGTTACTGCAACTTGTCGACTCTCCACGTGTAAGCCGACAGTGGGATCATCCCATTGACACAACTGGCCCGATGCGACGCCAACGGCTGAACAGATTGTCACCTGCAGAGCGCGTCGAGCTAAATCGACAGCTCAAAGACACAGTGGAGGCTGGTCTAGCCCGTCCCAGCTACAGTGAGTTCGGCTCGCCAATTCTTTTTGTGCGGAAAGGTGATGGCTCGCTACGTCTGTGCATTGACTGCCGTGGCCTAAACGAGGTTACGCGTAAAGATGCTTACCCACTTCCGCGAGTGGATGATACACTGGACGAACTTAAGGACGCGAAATTTTACACACACCTCGACCTCGCCTCTGGATTCCGGCAAGTTCGAGTGCGTGATTAGGACGTTTACAAGACGGCTTTTCAGACCCCTGATGGTTTAATGGAATGGGTCGCCATGCCGTTCGGCCTGTGCAATGCGCCGGCTACATTTCAAAGGATGATGAATGACATTCTTCACGACTTTTTACATAAGTTCGTGACAGTCTACCTGGATGACGTCTATATTTACAGTCGAACTCTGGAGGAGCACCAGGCGCACCTACGACTCGTGCTACAGCGATTCAAGGAGGAAGGGCTGAAATTACGCCTTAAGAAATGCTTCTTCGGATTGCAAGAGATGGGGTACATGGGCTACACTGTGTCAGCCGGTAAAATTTCGGTTTCCACAAAGAAAGTCGAGGCGGTTGCAGACTGGCCAGTGCCCAAGACGCAGAAGGAGGTTCGCAGTTTCGTACAGTTCTGCCACTTCTACGCCACATTCATACACCATTTTAACGACCTTACGGCTTCATTAACGGACTTACTGCGGAAGTCCCAGCCACAGAAGGTTACGCTGACGCATACATGTTTGGAAGCCTTTGAGACTCTCAAGTTACGGCTCATTTCCGCGCCATGCCTGATCCTTCCGGAGGTCGGCTCGGACGCGACGTTCGCCGTAGCTACAAATGCTTTAACAGTGGGGATTGCAGCAGTCTTGTTGCAAGACCAAGGAGGAGGTCTTCAACTATTGTCTTACTGGGCGCGTAAGCTGAATTCAGCTGAGCGTGTTAACACTTACTCTGCGTACGACTTAGAAGCTTTGGCCGTATGCGAAGCTGTCAAGCACTATAGGTGCTATCGTGAAGGATGCTCTAAGTTCCTTGTCGTAACATACCACGACACATTGCGACATCTGCTCAGGCAACCGAACAACAGGCTGAACAAGCGGCAAGCAAGATACCTGCGGGATTTGCAACCTTTTGTGGGCTCGATGACACTTGCATATCGCAAGAGAGCTTTGAACGAAGCTGACCCGTTAAGTCGGCGTCTAGACTTCGTACCTCAGGCCACAAAACCCTTATTTTGGGATGGCGATGTTCCGTCATATCGAGAATTACGACGGAAGTCCGAGCTGCTTTTTGAAGACGCACAATTAAATTTACTGACTGTTGACGCGTTGCAGCTGAGCCCTGAGTTCGCTGATCTCATTCACGAGGGGTTCTCACAAGACTCGTTTTATGGGGACGAGGGTGAGTGGACGAAAGACAGCCGGATAGAAGCCAGAGATGGATACTTTTGGCGCCTCAATCGCCTCTGTATTCCGCAGAACTCTGAGCTCCGACTGAGATTGATCACATAGCTGCTCGAAAGTTCGTCAGCTGGTCACAGAGGAGTTGCTAGCACTCTTGCTAAAGCACTCGACAGATTCTGGTGGAAACGAATCCGCCAAGACGTGAAAGATTTCTGTGAACGCTGCGTCGTGTGTCGACGAGCAAAGATTCGACCGCAGATGGCTGCGACTCTTTACCCATTGCCTGTTCCACCTAGACCGTGGCACACAGTTGGTGTTGACTACCTAACACACTTGCCTGAGAGCAATAGCTTTAACAGTGTGCTGATTGTGGTAGACCATCTAACTCGAATGGCCCATTTTCTGCCATGCACAAAGTCAATTACTGCCGAAGAAACTGCAACTTTGTTTTTACAGGGAGTCTATCGCTTACATGGACTCCCTCGTGTGCTGATTAGCGACCGTGACCCGAAATTCGTCAGTGCCTTCTCGCAGACACTTTGGAGACGCCTCGGAACGCGTCTGAACATGTCTTCCAGCCGACATCCAGAAACGGACGGGTTGACAGAGCGCGTGAACAACACGTTTCAACAACTTCTTCGTTGCTTATGTTGCTATGATGGCTCTGATTGGACGACACTACTACCCCAAGTGGAATTCGCTTACAACGCTTCGCGTGCACTCGGAATTGAGCACACACCGTTCGAAGCTAACTTTGGGTTCTCTCTTGAGGAGCCTCCTGACCTGCTGTTCAGCATGCGACCATCGATTCCAATTTCGCAAGACGCAACAGAACGGTTGAGATTGTTACATGACGTACACACCATGGTACGCTCAGTGTTACAGCTACACAAGGACGAGATGCAAGCACGCACAGAACCGTCTACAACACCACACTTCGCTAAGGTAGACAATGTGTCAGTCGTCACAGCAAACCTTTTTCTACGAGGACAAGCGAACCGGAAACTCAGAGAAAGACAGCTTGGACCTTTTTCAGTGGAGGAGCAGATTGGAAAACACAGTTACAGATTGAAACTTCCAGCGACAGTACGCTTACATCATGTGTTCCATGTTAACAACTTGAGACCCTGCTCTACTGCTCCGCTACGACCGCTACTGCTCCGCTGTCCCGGTGACTGTACCTGAAGGAGACGACGAGGAGTTTGATGTCTCGCACATCTCTGTTGTGTGCATCAAGTCGCTACCTGGGCGACGAGGCAAACATCTGCTCTTCATGACGCACTTCAGCGATGACGACATTTCACCTGTCTGGCACCGATTGAACGAGGTGCACCGGACAATTGCGTTACAAGAATTCTTGGAGACGCCCCAATGGCGCAAATTTGCCAAGACTCAAGTGTACATCGACTTCATGCACGCTCACCCAACGCGCATTCCTGAGTCCCAGTAACTGCTTCAGTAAAGGAGCTGAGAACCACGGAGGTCTGCCTCACGGCGGCCTCAAGATCTGTCAAGAGGGGGAGGGTACGAGTGTGACGAGTCCAGTCATGCATCAGTACATTGCATGACATTGTACAGGTACTCGTTACGGATTCCAATTCGCACTTTTCCACAGGACGGACGTATATACGTGGGTACGTCGCTACTGCAATGTTGTAATGGTGCTGATGCTACAGTACGACCAGTACCTCCCGGTACGTACCGATATACATAATTAATCTAACTAGCCAGATGACGCGCCAGAGCGAGCTCTTCGATGCAGAAGGAGCCGCGTCGTGAAACCCAATGCTAGGTAGGCCGCGTCTCGAGACAGATGACGACGGTTAGACAGCCCTAACGCTTGACACTTAAGCGTAGCTTGCAGGCGTAAGCAATCTGGGCAGAAACCTATTTAAGCCCAGTGCAGTAGAGGGAGGTGACAGGGCCTTTTAACAATTCCATTGTTCACTTACAACATATACTGCTTAAGTACAGCAGTGAAACATCTTTCACCATTGCCTCTCGACAACATCACTTTGCCATCTTGCAACGACAGAGCTAGACAGATTAGAACAGATTTGTGCTACCGTTTAGCTTACAGAGGCTATCCGCCACACTGTCGTTTCATCGGGCCAATACTTTCAATGGGGTGATCTCAGTGTCGACTTATAGGCGGCGAATTCACGGGTTGCAGTAACTCCGGGAAGTCATCGTAATGTAACGACCGGAACTTTTCACGCTGTTCAACACTTTTCACGTTGTTCAACACCTCTCAAGTGTGAAAACCCGTTGGTTGGTTTGCGGCTGGCGTAACTTCAATTACGTAGAATTCCGCATTACGTCCTTCGCCGCGGCGCGTCTTGCGCATAAGTTTCTGCGCATAAGTTTTTTTCGTCTTGCGCATAAGTTTCCTTAGTAGACGACATCAATAGACACTCAGGTAGTCGCTCCCCAATCCGAGTCTCCATTGCAATGCCATCCATTAGGGTAAAGACGCGGGGAGTACCGAAGTGTAAAGAGGCATGCTCGTCGTCAAGCCATGGTACACCATGTACCAAATTAGCAAATCACGTAAGACGTGAAAAGTTCGGCGGTTTTTATGACGAGCATGCTCAAAAGTAATGTCGCAAACAATCGAAAATGTCACACGCTAACCATTAGCGAGTCGAACAAGAGTCTTGGACGAGTTTGTTAAGCAAAGCGTCTTATAAAGTCAAGAATCGCAGCGCAATCCACCCGTCCACAAATCAGCCGTCCACCATAAGGAGTTTTCACATTCAGGTCAATTTGAATTAGCGGAAGGAGCTTCCGTAAGGTCCGTTAAAAGGGCGGTAGGTGTCGAAGAATATTGTTGCAATATAGCATTGGACTCTTCCGTGTCAACATGAGGTACACGTACCAAGGTGGGTTGGTAAGGAATTGTAGTCGGTACTTGATCGGAAACAATCAGTGTCGACTGACCAAAGTTGTACATGCCAAGGAGGTGGAGCAAACACCTCCTCTTAGGTAGGATTCTCTACCGATTGACGAATAAACACGTGTGTCCGTGCTGGGAATTCTTGGTAGAGTTTCCAATGTCGAGTGAGCCCGTTGAACTCACCCCACTTAGGTAGAACAAGTACAACCATCGTAGATGTTGGAGTTGTATTCCGTCGACAACTCTCGAAGTGATGTCCAATATGTAAAGCTAACTCCCAAGGTGGATAAATGAACACCCGTTCTCCTGAAAATTCCCTATGTGATCGAATCACTCGGCGAACAATGAGGAAGTAAGTCACCGCGCGAGTTTAGTCCCCCATCATCAACACATCACTCCCGAGTGAAATCAAAACGAGCTTGCAGAGGTTCGAAAATATAGTCAACTAGTTTCCAATCAATCGAACGCATGGTTACAAGTTTACGACTCCCTCTCTGCTCGTTTTGACGACGACGGCCCGCTACTTGTGTCACTCGCATGAGTCGCGACTGTAGTCGATGGAGATGTCGAAGGAGTTTCGACGACCTCAGTCGATAACTGTGTCTCACGACGATCATGATATGTAGCACGCTGCTCATGTTCGTAAATAGAACAACATTGACACCATCATTGCATCTTAGAAGGAGCACCCATCGTGTAGTTGTCCAGCAGGTCTGCCAGGACCGGGTTGGCCGTGATAGGAATATCGATGACGAGCTTGTCGTTGTTGGCGCGGCGCTGGTCGCCCTTAGATTTGCGCACGAACATACAGATTTGCTGGGAAGGCCTGTCGACGACTAGGTCGCCGGTCTGCCAGCGGGCGCCAGTTTCGGCGCGGCAGAAAAATATGTAATTGACGCAAATCGCTTAACATGCCCTGAAGCGTTGCAGCTGGGGAAGGGCAGCAGGTGTCCACGCGAAGGTACCGCGTAGAGCGTTGGCGGCGTGTAGGATGTCGAGGGCGACGGGCGCTCGTAGCGGGAGGCGGGCGGCGGTCGGGAGTAGTCGGTGTTGTAGCATCTCGAGGCCACGGCGCGCGTCGGCTAGGAGTTTCCCTACGGCAATAGGTTGGCGTCGGTGGTCGCGGAAGAACTTGTTAACCGCAGAGAAGTAGGGTTAAAGCGAGTTGGCCGCGACCGTTCCGAGCAGGGCCAGCCACGCCGTGTAGCGTACCATTGTGGCCGGTGTGGCATGTAGCGGGGCGATATTTTCCTCTGCACAAAAATAAAAAAACTGTCTCATTGCGCTGTTGCAGCTCGCGTACATAGAGGGCGCTAGCGAGTTGCTGAGTAGGGTGACCGCCGTAACCCCGAGCGTATAAGATCCTAGGAGGTTGTGAAAAATATTAGAGAGGTTGGCCGACCAGGGCGCCGGTGCTGCTTTGCGGCGTAGGCCGTAGCGTGGTGGTCATGTACGCAGAGGGGAGACGCGCTGTACATGAGCGTTTAATCGGTCCGAGCGTATCACTCGGCCAATCGCTCCGCGTCGAATGTAGAGCCAAGAGGGGGTGAGAGCCGAAAGGCCACGATGCTCCACGCGGGAGGTCCGACCCCTCCGCGCTTGCCCAACCTGCCGGGAAAGAACATGTCGCGGGACGCCGGGAAGTGCACAGTCTCGGTTGCCAAGCGGGCGAACGCGTGGTACCATGTTTTTTTTCTCCAGTAGGGGGCGATGACCGTCGCCTCGGCTTGTGCTTGCGCCATTTTGGCGGCGAGAGCCGGGAAGGCCGACCACGGGGGGTTGCAGTAGTTGTTTTCGCGTCTCCACGCGGCGTCTTGGAGGTGCAGGCATTCGATGTCTTCGCACATGGGGTCGCGCCAGCGGGCGTTGAAGCGTGGCAGTTGAGCGTTGAGCATAGACGCAAAACGGTCGATCGTGTGCGGGCCCCACCGGCGCTGAAGGTGGTCGAAAATCCGTGGGTTTCGAAGTTATTGGGTTAGGCGCACGCGTCCCCCCCAACCAGTTCGTGTAGCCAAGACGTTGTGGAGCTCTTGCAAAAAGAATCGCGCGGGCGCGATGGGGAGGTAAAGAAACTGCTCTTTTCCTGCGAAGGTTGCTAGCTGACGTGTGGGCAGCCATCGAGCGTTCGACGCCTCTCCCCCGAGTAAGGACGAAGCGTGTTGTGCGAGGTGTTGCAGTTTTGCGAGTGGGGCGCGAAACTCGCCGAGTTGCAAATCCACCGTTAAGCCCAAGTGGTCGCCGACTTGCGTTGGCGTCCACACACCTTTCTTGGGGTTGCGTTGTAGGCCGAGGCTGTCTAGCAGGGCTTGGACGCGCTGCCGAAGTAGTAACGCATCGTCGTAAGAATCCGCCAAGAAGAGGAAGTCGTCCATGTAGGGGAGGAGTCGTGTACCTCGCCATCGCGTGTTGCGGAGGAAGCGTTTGGACGGTCGGTGTGGACCGGTCGGTGTAGATGCGGGAGTGGGAGGCGGCGGGCGGCGTAGGTGGTTCGTAAACACTTGCGTGAGCTTGCAAAAATAGAAAGCGGAGCCCGACCATCCCAATGGGGAGGCACGCTAGGCGCCATAGGGTGCCGCGGTAGTTGACCGTGAAGTAATCCCGGTCTTCCTCCCGGATGCCAAGGGTGTAGTACCCATCGGCGAGGTCGACGGAGACGAAGTAGTCCCCCGGTCGAGATAGATGGCGTATGTGCTTGAGTGTCTCGCACGTCATGTTGAAGGTTGAGCAGTAGCGGTTGAGTCCTCGAATGTCGATAATCAAGCGCCATTGGTTGCATCCGGGTTTGGGCACCAAAAATATCCGGGAAACGTAGCGAGGGTTGGTCGAGCGCTCCCACGCACCGCAAGCCTCGAAGCGTGGGAGTTCCGAGTTGAGAAACTCGAGTTGGTCGGGTGTCGCGTTTAGCATAGAGATGCCGTGGTTGAAAGGTTTGGGCCGTACGCCGTGCTTGAACTTCACGCGTACGCCTTGGCGGATCCAACTTAGGACTTGGCCGCTCGCGCAGATGCGCTCCCGCCACTCCCGCCATTTTCGACGTACGCGGTGGCGCATGAAGGAAGATGTCGGGGAGCAGGAATCGGCGCGGCGGGCCACACCATCATTTCTTGCTCGGGGGTTTAGCCGGGTCGGTCGGCTCGGAGAGGGGGCTGGCGCGTGCAGCGGCTGCTGCTGCAGCGGCCTTGCGTTTGTCGGCGGCGGCTTTGCGTTCTCGAGCGTCGGGGCATGTGGGCTTGTCTGGCGTGATCTTCGCGAAAGCGGCGCCGGCGGCGGCCTTGCTGGTGGCGTGTAAGCTGACCTCAAGCGTGCGGTCGACGAACGCTTGGCGTATCGCGTCCAATGGGCCGGAGACCGCGGTAGGGCGTGGGTGGCAGAAGCGCTCGTGGGCCAATTCGGTAAAGGCGCGGTCCGTATCTGTGCTCGTTTGTCCGCCCTTGGTGAGGCGGAGGAAGCCCAATCGAGTACGGGCGGCCTCCTCCGTCGCTGTGTGGGTGCGATGACCCGCTCGAATGAGGGCAATCGCTGCCGCTTGCTCTGTCGATAGAGGTGGGCCGTGCGACAACGTGTCCAAAGCCTCGCCAATTGCCGCGTTGGCGCAACTGTCGAAGAAGGCATAGCACCCGATGTGTAGGTACTCGTCGTATGCCGCTTGGGTGCGTTTGTCGCTTAGAGCTCGGGCGGTGTCGTCCGTGAGGGTCTACAGACGTGGCTCCTCGACGTCGCGAGGGGGACGTTCGAGGCCAGCCGGGATGAACTCGCCGTAGTAGGCGAAGTCGACGAAATCGGACGCTGAGGGGTCGGGTTCGTCGTCAAGCAGGTCGATAGGTGGCTAACTAAGGGGCCGCCTTACCACCCTCCGTCGCTGTCGCGTAGGCGGGAATGGACTTCTGTTGTTCAGTAGTAGCAGGTGTAGCTGTCGTCTGCTAGAGATGGGCGAGTAAGGCAACGTTAGCCGCCAAAAACTGCTTAGTGATCCGTTGTTTTGATGCTAAAACTGCCGTACGAATCTGTTCGGCTGTGCGTTGTTCGAGTGAGGTAGCGTGAGGGTCGGCCGCTGCGGCGGATGTAGACTGCCCATGCTGCATGTTGTGGAACTGCGTAGCTGAACGAGGGGAAGTGTGGCGTGACGCTCGAGTGCGCATGGGACGATGGTAAATTGACACCCTCCTCGACTACTAGAGTCGAGATTGCATTCGCGCGAAGCCTAGATTGGCTGAGCGCGAAAGCAGAGAGTGCCTAGGCTCGTGGCTAGCTACGGCTTATAAGACACGGGTTAGCTAGAGATGACCGTTGGGAAAGTCGTTGGTCGTTGGTTGCGCCTAACTGCTCGGGCAAGGTGGTTGCTTTGCAGGTGAGACGCGCCGATATTAACTGTAAAAGTAACCGCTAGAGGTACTGTCCCGTACTCATGGAATTGGATATGCAAACCTCTAGATTCAAATCAATCTTACCATATAGTCCTTACGATATCATTTTATTAGCATCGCTACTACACTTCTCCACAAGATTCAAGACAAGATTTCGCACCTTCGCAAGTAGGGAATGTAATAAGGCTAGGGATAAACTGAATTTATCGATGTTGATGGTAATGATATTTTGCAACGTCGATGTTGATGGTATTGGTATCTTGGATTGTTGATGTTGATGGCGTTGATAGTTTGAGGTGTTGACATCGATGGCAATTTAAGCCGATATTATCGCTGATGTATCGATATTTGGGACGATATATCGATACATCGGGCGTAAATAATCAATATTTTACAATTGTTTTGATAATTGATGGCATTGATGCGAGCACTACTGCCATCGTGCCGATGTCGATCTCGCAACCTATCACATCGATGGCACCATGTGATGATGATACTATCGACGATGCATCGATGGCTGATCCCTAGCCTTAGAATGTAATAATGTATCAATTTCATTGACAAATTTCTTGAAATTCCAGGTAATGCTTTTGCGCATAAAATGGAATGCGCCGATAACTACGAGGGGCGAATTCGAGCACTACCGGGCTTGTGTACTTGGGGTTATCAAGCCCACAGCCGTGCGGCACGCTCTTTCAAACGGACGCCGTGCTTGTTAGACGAAAAGAATAACGGGCGCACAACGCCGCAATATGAATGATGATACGACGGTCGCGCAAACATAATGCATAGGCGACGGAGGGAGGAGGTGTTGGGCAGGCCGGTGTGGGGAAAACGGACGAAATCGCGTATGTAGACTTACCACCGATATGCGCACAACCCAAGGGCAAGCCGCTTACGGCCACAATGGTCTAACGATCATAAATCACTCATATATGGTCAATACTTTATGTAACAAGTGCCATTGGGCGCGTCTTTTCAATGTGCGTCGAACGCATCCATGTTTATCTTAGGGTTAAAAACCCTGAAACCCCAAAAGTTTCAAAACCCACAAATAGATTTTATACGAATCATTTGATTCACAAATTGTTCCGGCATAGCTGAGCCGCAATGCCAAGCAACAACCATCGGGTTTGGCTCACCTCATGAGGCGATTCGAGCGGGGTCTGTCGGTATATGTATACAAGTTCTTCATTCCTATTGACCTCCGAGCCTAATTCCCGACGCGTGCCACGCGTGGGGCGGGCGTGGTTGGCACAAGCACATACCCAAGCATTCCAAACACAACCGTCAATAACGTGATGCGTCCCTAACGGCCAAGTTATACCTCGCCCCTCCCTTAAACCAATCGCCCTCGCATGTTTACAACGTGTAGTGTTTATCCAAACCTGCGTCATGTGCGTTTTTGCTCGCTTGCTCTCCAAAAACATCACCCGTGCCAGCGGCGTAAACTTTCGTGCTCTATTCTAAGGCTAGGGATCAAGTGAATTTTGTCGATGCTGATGGTAATGATATTTTGCAACGTCGATGTTGATGGTGTTGATATTTTGGAATGCTGACATCGATGGCAATTTAAGCCGATATTATCGCCGATGTATCGATATTTGGGGCGATATATCGATACATCGGGCTTAAATAATCAATATTTACAATTGTTTTGATAATTGATGGCATTGATGCTAGCACTACTGCCATCGTGTCGATGTCGATGTCGCAACCTATCACATCGATGGCACTATCACCAGGTGATGATGATACTATCGACGATGCATCGATGGTTGATCCCTAACCTTACTTTATTCACACACCCACAAACAAAACCTCGCGCATTGAATACGGCACCACGCCTCCAAACCCCCTCTAAAAAGCCCCCAAAAATATATTTATGTGGAACACAGAGTCATATGCAGCTTGGTTTGAGCGCTTGAGCAATGCCCAAGCGTGGCGCTCAGAACGACGTGTGTTAGTGTGTAGTTCATACAATTTCCTTGGAATTTATGGGCTTAATTCGAAAAACTCCACCGACAAAACCCGCTTTAAACTGAGGTCTAACTACCCCGGATGACTGCTTACTGGTTGCTTCTCGGCTCTCCAACAATTGGGTGGTACTCCGGTATCGTCGTGCTTTGACGTGGTGAGAGGGGGGCGTGTTTTGGACTACTTGCTTATGCTTAACATAGTGCATGTCTGGACTTTTGTGGATGAGTGTATTTTGCATCGGTAATACTTCAATAATTATGGCAACAAGTCAAATTTATAGGATCATAAAGTGCATTATCGACGGCGTCCTCCGTTGTAAATGGTCTTTGGTTACAAGAAGAAATATTTTCCTCCGTTGTAAATGCAGTAACATCACACGTACATGTTCGTAAAATCCTTGTAATATATGCATATATTCGTTTCTCCAAAAAAAGTCTTTACATTGAAAATTATTCGATATTTACCGGTTCGTATCCCATCCCACCCCAAAGGGGGCCGGCTTGCCAGGCGCCCAAGCCGGCAACTAAGCAAGTCCCCTCCTACCACGTGTCCACTTCTGTTGCACTCATGCTATGCGTGCTTCTATCGTCCCCCCTCCCCCCCAAATGCTCGAAACGCCGTCTTGCTCCCCGCATGACCCACCCCCCAAAAGTGCACATTTCCAAGGTAGGATGCCTACTTGTGCAGATTAAGCCGTTGCTCAAGCTGGTCGGATGATTCGTCAATTTCCAGACCTGCTTCGCGATTGGTGATTTGCTGGGATAATGCATCGTGTGTTATGTCATCGTGCTCATTATCTTCTTCATCACTTGGTTCGCCAGATTCAGACGAACACGACGGCGGAAGGTCAGCGGTCGACAGGTAGCTTTGCCCACGCTCTTGATTGAAGGGCATGCCATTTTCTTGTGAGCTCAAGGAACCTAGATCACAAGCGAGGTATCTAGCTCAGGTTCAACATACAACTGGACGATTTAATACTGATATTGGATGCTCAATGCAAACACAAAAATCGTTTTCTCAAATAATGAATAACCATATATGGCTCGCACGGAAAGGCACTTTACGTGAAGGACAGCCGGAAATATAGGATGTTTGGAATTCGATAATTTCCGTGCTGGTTGCGCATGCGGCATATCCATCCAGTAGCTCTGCATTGGTCGAGAAGAAGCTATGGCCCCTGAAAGCACAAAAAAATGGTAAACATGAAATTCCAGGCTGAAGAATGCGGTCATTCCGTGCAGACTGCGGTCGTCCCGTGCAGATATGAATCAAGCAGGGGATACAACGCAAACCATTTAAAGCGACGGAGCACGTCTATGGCAGCCTCGCTCCAGCCGCAAATATATAGCCCAGCTGCAAATGCCTCGGCACAAGACAACTTGCAGGGTTTACCTGCAAATGAAGAAAGTAATGCCATAAGAATAAGAATACCGCTTTTGTACCACATAGTAATCATGCAGTTATGGATGACAACTCAAGCACTTTCGAGTTTCACGTGATGTGAAGCGGAGCGAACCGTAATTCACTGGATTAGCAGCAACTAGCCAAGGGAGTAGTCTGGGTGCGGCCCCTCTTATTTGCTCTGCGACAACAACGCAATCATAAATTTAATACGTTTGTGGCACCACAGAGTAATGTAACCCCGCTGGGTCTTCCCGCGATACAGTCCGGTGCACACCGAAAGGGACGTCGTCCAATTTATTCCAAGAGCAGTCAACGACAGCAAGCCCTTTCGTCTTGATGATTGTAAAATCCTCTCTGCTGATACAGCACTGCCCGGCAGGACTCAAAACAACGCCAGGAAAGTGTCCCCCAAGACGAAGCTCTTTCACAACTCCCTGTGTAGGCAAACCAGACAATCAGCTTGAATGGATTGGAAACGTTTCTGAATGGAGACTAAGCCAGGGTCATCAAATATGGACTTCATCATATCATCTTCTTGCTACCTAAGTAATAATTTCTCTTTATTTCCATGTCATAAATGCAACAGACACACACACACACACACACACACACACACACACACACACACGCACACACACACACACACACACACACACACACACACACACACACACACACACACACACACACACACAGGATAAACAAAATATGACGCGTCCCGTGAGACGTAAACGAACCTGTCGAACAAGCCGTGTTCCAGAGCACCGCTTCTTGTCACACTGGCCTAAGTCCCACATCGCAAGCTTCACAGGTACTGACACTTTCTTTCCATTCTCCTCATCTTCGCTACTGCCGTCGGGGCTCAGCTGAACACCAGGGAAAGAGTTATCTTCAGTGTCTCCATGGCTGACTGGCTGCCGACAGGGGACGTGTCGGCTGCGACTCCCTCGCGTCCGCCCGCGTGGCATCCTTGAGCAATATATGGCCAAATATTAGAGAAAGGGTGTATTCTGTCTCCTCGGTACGCTCCGAAAATAGCCCTAACCGCGCAGAACTGTATTGGGGACGATCGATAAAGTGGATTCAAATAATACTTAGCTTGCTGTGACATGCCTGATGTACGCGACAGACCAAAAGTCGACCGCAGCGGCTGGTTTGGGGATGAAGCCCCTACTCGAAATTGGAAATTCTATTTTAAAATCACGCGCACCGAACCCATAGTCGATATGCTGCAAAATATATGATGACGAATTTTACTATGAAGCGCTGAATAGGTACGTGTAGCCGTTTTACTGCACTGTAAAGATTAGTCGATATCGCCGTCCTGACGGCGGCTCGTGGTAGACAATAAAACCCCCGCGAGACAAAAAACACAAGGCGGCGCCCTCACTGCCCCATAAGTCCACCAACTGCTCAATGCCACAGGACATGTGATATACTGCGCTACTTCCGTCGGGTATTCCGCTGGGCATGGCCGTATCTATATATGCATTGCTCACGCCCCAAAAACCCTCTTCCCCCGAGGCCCGCGTAAGGCTTTTCCGTGCGGTTACCGCGAGTTCACGTTAAACGCCAGTACCTGTGCGTCCTGGCGACTGCTTCGGCGGCTGAAAAGGCTGTGAGGAGTTCCTCTCGTAGATGTCCGCTCACGTGTGACGCATCCGCGTTAACGCCTTGCGCGTGCCGCCGTGGCCTCTGGGAAAGCGCCTGTGTTGACGACTCAATCCGCACTTGAGCGCTTGGTAGTCGAGCCCGCCGCTTGGTGCTGAAGAGCGGCGCGGAGTTTCCCCAAAGTGATAAAGAGTTGTTTACAGAACAACATGGAGCTATGAATGAGAAGAGCAATGCTGCACATATGCATGTGTACTACAACGTCATGCGTATTGTGTACGTCGTGCGTAACATTTCATCGTCTTTGGCGGATGGTGGCAAAGTTCACATACCAGGCAGGTACTGAGACGAACCGGCCTTAAACTGTGTACGTCGTGAGTCGTTTTTAATTTTTTTTCCGTGCACGTCGTTTTGCGTCAATTTTTTTGGCGGGCGCCCCCGCAAATAAAAAAAGGATATGGGACAGACAGGTAACCCGCACCGGCACCGTCTACAGGCGGCGTTTTGCAAGCATGACTGAGAGCAGAAGTCCGAAACAAACCTCAAACTCAGGCAACACTCTAGATATGCGACGATGAAGCTTCGCGTACAATTAATTGTTGATGCATCACGTAGTCGCGTTTTCTTCTTTTTATGATTTGATGCGCATTGTAGGTATATTCAAATCCACCGAGGTCAATGGGACATGCGAGGTGCTTAAAATTGTCTACGACTCCTCTTACTCATGAGGACATCAGTCTACGAGAAAATTCAACGGCCAACAATCTACTTGTGAGCTTTGTCATGCAAAACGACTTTTACGCAAAAATGAAAGCACAAAGACGCCACATCCATGCACCCATGCAAGCTTTGATCGACGATGGACCAGTGGTGGGTGATCGTAAGTATGATGTGGAGGTGACTTTGAGAGGCGACAAAAAGTTGCTGAGCTCTATGAACGCACGTGCGTATACCGTAAGTGCCATGACTAGGAGCTACACAAGACAAAGGATGTGTGGGGATCACATGGTGGCATTTCAATGCGGGCCAAATACTACAATAATTTGATGCTATTCGACTCGCAATACCACTCGCGGTTATCATACGGGTGCTTGCCCCTCCTGTGACAGCTCACACGCCCGTAGTTTTGCCGGTCTACCAGACGAAGCTTCCATTCCCGCTCTTTCACATCTCCGATCGCTTGCCCCTCAGCTCCAGATTCCCCTAACGCTATCCACATTATCCTCTTCCTCTAGGCCAGGGGTACTTAATGTTACCCCACGCGTCCCTCCCGGCCCCTATAAGAGCGCAACAGACCAGCTCCGAAGCAGTCGTAGTACCCGGATACCAAGCGGCCAACCCGCTTCGGCCGTAGGAGCTCACCGGCCGAACCACCCTCCCCACTGAAAACATCAAACGCTTCTATATCCCCGGAATTTCTACAACAATCCAGCCATCAGTAGCAGCAAGCATCAACATGAGCAGGAGGAACATCAGCAAGCACCAGTAGCAGGAGCAACTGACGCAGTAGCAGCGAGAGAGGCAGCAGAATTATCATTAACAGCAGAACATCGGCAGGACAAGTAACTACAGCAAGAAGGAACACCAATCATGGCAGCAGCAACATCAAGAGCGGCAATCGCAGCAACAGAAAAACAGAAGCAGCTGGAAAATCAGCCAGCACCAGCGACAGCACAATTCGCAGCAGCAGCAAGAGATGAGGTAGCAACACATTTAACAGCAAACGCAGCAGCAGTAGCAGGCACCAACAGTATCAGCAAGAGACGGAACTTATTTCATCTTCGCCGTTGCAACCACCATCTACAGCCGTCTCTGACAAGCAACTTGGATAGGGCGACTCAAAAAATGCTCCTGAATATAATGTAAAACTAAATTACCCGCGATTAAAAATTACAGCCCCAGTGCTTCAGGAGGAGGAGGAAGTAGCTCTCTATTACCAAGCAGCTGGGCCAAGGCGAGGTATCCTATCTGCAAACCAATAAGCAACGCCAGAAGCAAGGTTATGCGGTTGACAAATTGACGCTAGTTCTTAAACTTAAAATCAATCAACGCACAACTCCGTGAGTGGATGACGACTTACGGCAATGACAATTGAGAAGACACCGGTGGCAATTGCAGTCCTTTGGGCAGCTGCTACTTCGGAGTTTGCGCCCTTGCTGGTATCGTTTTCAACGGGCTCTATTGATTTACATAATTCAAAAAACATGATGAAACTCAGTCTCGTCCAAGAACTTATCGATAAAAAGAAACTCACATACATAGATCCCTTGGGCATAGGTATTCCTATACCTTGCCCACGCCCTTCGGAATCAACAGGTGCCTTTGAAGGCGAATCTTCGCTTCCCTAAAAAACCACAGATAATTATGACAAATTTCAGAAGTTACAGAGCAGCACGGTGAGAAGACGCCAGTAAACTAGCAAAAAATTAATAAATAAAAGTTGAAAAACCGCGTAGTAAAGATAAGAAGGCTGACAAGGGTGTGAACGGTAAACACAGGGGGCGGGCGCTTACGCCCGAGGCCCAACAAATTGTTCTTCCCTTCACTGGAAGGGCGCCGTTGCAGCGGGATTTGAGAAGCTGCCCACCTGGGAAACGCCCAGCAGCCCGGGGTCCCACGAGGCCAGACATACCAATACCGCGACTGGCATTCAATCGAGCAGGTTTCAAGTGATGCCCTGCGACTGCTGGAGCCGGGGCAACAATAGAAATAAACATATCCGCGGCGGGGAAATTAATGCAGCGTGTTGGGCAAGTAAGGCAGAGGAGGCACAAGCTGATATTCAAACTAATATGGATTTTGGGTCGCTACCACAGGTAGCTTTCAGTTTTGACTGTGTCTCTGCTTGATAGTAAAAGTTCTTATTACGCACACAGCACGTCGTTTTATGAAGGCCATAATGTAGAAGTGGTGGTGCTATACTGCAGGGGGCGGTGCGGGTTACCTGCCAGTCCGCTTATATCCCGGGGGCGCCAATAAATCACAGTCTTTGGTTACAAGAAAAACTAGATGAGCACGGACAGGGAAAGTGGGAGGGGAAACAAAAGGGCGCCAATAAATTGTAGTCATATTGGTAATATAGAGGTTTGAATTAGAGGGCGCTAAATCACGAAGTAACCGGCGTTACCTCCGTTACAAGCGTTACCTCCGACGCTACATCTCCCTAACGGTTCAAGCACCCACGCGCGCACGGACAGTCAAATGTCCGCACACTATATAACGCACCAGCAGCGATTGTGTGTCCACCTTCTGCCTTTTGCGACAGCTATCGCTCACGCAAACGGCATCGTGGCTCTTGCTAGCCACGCAAGATGTTGATCACTTGAGTCTCCTGCACGACGCGCGAAAACACACTCCTTGAGTTCATATAGTATACCGCATGGTATTGCCTACCGACCTCTACCCCGTTGCGCCCGGTGACGCGCCGGAACAGCAGCCAAACCAGCTGCAATTGCTGACACGGATTGTAAAGCAGTTAGCAGCCCAGGTCGAAACTCTATCCGTCGCAGCCGCGCAAACACAACACACTACTTCAGCCATCCCCACAGCCGATTCCGACAGCGCTACGGGTGGACGACTCGAGCTCGACGCTCTACCAGCTGATAGTAAAAACACCCCTCTAGCTAGAGTACATCGACCCTAGAGAGTGGTCAGATTTCGCGTCCCGTACGTTCGCGGACTGCCTACCCCCCTCTGGCACAACAGTCCCGTGCATGTGGAACCTTCGACACGACGAGGCCGACAATTTTTTTACGGACAACGCGAGAATCTCCTCATGCGACGAATATCGACACATGCTCTGCTATGGTGTATTTACGGCCACCGCTAACGCGGCACTCGGAACTGCTATGGAAACGATTCGCGCGGTCACCTCTACCCCCGACGAAACAACATGCGCCTACTCACTCGTCGACGCAGCGCTACGTACTCATCAAGCAGAGGCCTCAACTGGGGGAAGCGCGAATCGCCTATATCAAACGCTTCAAGGCCAAGAAGATTCTCAACGGAGAAGAACGCGTCGCGGAGCGTCTCGTCTACACACGTTGCTTCGACACAGTCGCCTCCGACCGTGGAGGCAACGTCGTCGACGGACTCATGTCAGCCCTGGAGGACAAACGACTCGAAGTCAGCATAACAATGGCTGCAAAAGCGCGAGCAGCTGTCCATTTCAAGGCCGACAAACCTAGACCAGACAAACCGGACAGGCCGAACGACAAGCCGGACAAGCCGGACAAACCCAAGGCCAAGCCTAAGGACCGCACGGGCGGCCGCCCCCTCCCCTCTACCGACAAGGCACACAAGAAGACCGAGGCGGACAAGGAGGAATAACGGGGTGACCCGCCGCGCCGATTCATGCACACCATATTCAAGCTACATGCGTCATCGCGTGCGGCGAAGTTGGCAAGCCTGGAAAGATATCGGCGCGACTGGAAAAGTCTTACGGTGGATCCGGGAGGGCGTAACTATTCCCTTCCTAAACAACCGACCCCCACCTCCGTTCAGCCAAGGCATCTCACTACTAGACAATACCCCCAAGCAATTCACCTTTGTCACAGAGGCCGAGCTCGCTCGCTTCGTGGTGATGGGAGCATGGGAACGCACCACCTGCAACAAGTACGTATACATACTATTCTTAGTCGCCAAGCCCGGCAACAATCAGTGGCGATTTATCGTCGACCTACGACACTTGAACAACTTCTGGGTCACTAAGCGACTACGGATGGAATATCTGCTAGGCGTACGCCATCTCACGCGCAAGGGCGATTACATGTTCCCCTTCGACCTCGAGGACGGGTTCTACGCGCTGGGCATCGTGCCAAAGCAGCGCGACTTCCTAATAGTAAACGTTCGCGGCCAAATGTACCGACTAGTGGGCCTCCCGATGGGCTGGTCGCTCAGCCTTTACCACTTCTGCGCGTTTACGGACACATTCGTGCGACACCTCCGACAACCAGACCCCGGTGATTTCACGACACGTCAGGGGAGGCCTACACAACCCGACATCGACAGACCAAGCAACCGCTTCCTACGACACACGCGGTGGCGCGGAGCAAAAATTTTACCTTACGTGGACGACTTCCTCCTCTTCGCCGCCACTCGTGCGCTCGCTCAGGCGCTCCGCTAGCGCGACGGGTTTTGGGTTTTTTTTTGGGTTTTTAGGGTTTTAGGGTTTTCAGGATTTTTTAGGTTTAGGGTTTAGGGTTTAGGGTTTAGGGTTCTTTAGGGTTTTAGGGTTTTGGGTTTTTAGGGTTTTAGGGTTTTGTTAGGGTTTTGTTAGGGTTTTTGGGTTTTAGGGTTTTTGGGTTTTAGGGTTTTTGGGTTTTAGGGTTTTTGGGTTTAGGGTTTAGAATTAGGGTTTAGGGTTTAGGGTTTAGGGTTTAGGGTTTAGGGTTTAGGGTTTAGGGTTTTAGGGTTTAGGGTTTAGGGTTTTAGGGTTTTAGGGTTTAGGGTTTAGGGTTTAGGGTTTAGGGTAGGGTTGGGTTTAGGGTTTAGGGTAGGGTTGGGTTTAGGGTTTAGGGTTGGGTTTAGGGTTTAGGGTTTAGGATTTAGGGTTTAGGATTTAGGGTTTAGGGTTTAGGGTTTAGGGTTTAGGATTTAGGGTTTAGGGTTTAGGGTTTAGGGTTTAGGGTTTAGGGTTTAGGGTTTAGGGTTTAGGGTTTAGGGTTTAGGGTTTAGGGTTTAGGGTTTAGGGTTTAGGGTTTAGGGTTTAGGGTTTAGGGTTTAGGGTTTTAGGGTTTAGGGTTTAGGGTTTAGGGTTTAGGGTTTAGGGTTTAGGGTTTAGGGTTTAGGGTTTAGGGTTTAGGGTTTAGGGGTTTAGGGTTTAGGGTTTAGGGTTTAGGGTTTAGGGTTTAGGGTTTAGGGTTTAGGGTTTAGGGTTTAGGGTTTAGGGTTTAGGGTTTAGGGTTTAGGGTTTAGGGTTTAGGGTTTAGGGTTTAGGGTTTAGGGTTTAGGGTTTAGGGTTTAGGGTTTAGGGTTTAGGGTTTAGGGTTTAGGGTTTAGGGTTTAGGTTTGTTTTAGGGTTTAGGGTTTAGGGTTTAGGGTTTAGGGTTTAGGGTTTAGGGTTTAGGGTTTAGGGTTTAAGGTTTAGGGTTTAGGGTTTAGGGTTTAGGGTTTAGGGTTTAGGGTTTAGGGTTTAGGGTTTAGGTGTTTAGGGTTTAGGGTTTAGGGTTTAGGGTTTAGGGTTTAG